>OY978034.1:4160171-4357399 GCA_963854515.1 Pandemis heparana
GGATAAAAAGTAGCCTATGTGTTATTCCAGACAATAAACTATCTCTGTTCCAAATTTCATCCAAATCAGTTAAGTCGTACTGGCGTGAAAGAGTAACAAACATCCCTACATCCTCACAAACTCGCATTTATAATATTAGTAGGATTATAGCAATAAAATGACCACACTGGTTTTTATATTCACTTGCTGAACTATTTGCATAGCTACAATGTAAGGAACCCTCAGTGCGCGAGTCCGACTCGCAGAGATTTTTTATTTTTCACAGGATTGAAGTAGCGGCTATAAGAAATAAAAGGAGACAGAAAGCGATAATAAGACAAAGAGATCGCGACAAGGACATTGGTTTTCTGATTTTTTCATCTAAACCTACTTATAATTCAGTAATATTAATAACACTTCTACTTTTTCTATCCTAAACTAGAAAAACTGTCCTAATTTGTCAATAATACCATTATTTTAAGCACAAACCTGTGTTTCCGATACACCAAGTACTTAACACCAACTACCAACTTAAGTTTGCGGTCGCCCCCGGCGCCACCGCTAAACAACTGCAGCATTATTTGTATCGATACACGAAGCTGCCAGTCTTATCCACAGGTAAAGACAACTTGGCAATCGGAGCATGTCTCTCTCTATCAAAATCCCACATATTACACAAAACCGTGCAAGGGAACTCAGTGTTTCGACACACTAAGACACAGTGTCGCGGTGTGTGTGTTCTTATTGCACATAAATAAAGTGGCTATAGTCCTGTATCGCTTGATGGAAAACGTATATACGCGTAAGGTCAACGCTCTGTGTTGGTGGCCAGTATTGCTTGACACACCTTGCTTCTATAGTGGTATGTCGTTTTGGATGTAAGAGGGGGGAGGCGGTGGGAGAGTGGAGGTCTTGGGTGGCTGGTTGACAGTGCTAGGTTGACACCACTACTGCTTGTATGGCCGTTGCATATAGGTTTGTTAATCAATAAACGAATGTTGACATTACAGTGATGGTGTTTAAGAGTATTTGTGGTACTTTTGTTCAGATTTAAGCATGTATATAATACAGTTCATTCTGAGATGCCTGTGTCCAGCAGTGGGAGTGGGACGTACCTATACTCGTATACGCTGGGGATGATGATGATGATATACAGGGTGTAACAGACACCCCCTAACAGTAATCCACTGGGAAGCTAAAAAAATATTTTGAAAAAAATTGGAGTATTTTTTTTTTCTATAGGAATGATTACAGTTAATTAATACTACCATTCCTGTAGAAAATATAAAAAAAAATTACTCCAATTTTTATTAAAATACTAGCTGTTGCCAGCGACTTCGTCTGCAAAGAATTCGTTTATCGCTATCCCGCGGGAACTACGCAATTTTCCGGGATAAAAAGTAGCCTATGTGCTATTCCAAACTTTTCTCTATCTATGTGCCGAATTTCATCCAGATTCGTTGGGCTGTTCTGGGTGATTGAGTAACAAACATACATCCATCCATCCATCCATCTATCTATCCATCCATACTTTCGCATTTATAATATTAGTTAGATAGTTAGATTAGATTAGATTTTTTTCGCTTCTATAGCTATATACCCCTGTGGATTATTGTTAGGGGGTGTCTGATACACCCTGTACGATACAACGTGTTACAACTGAAGACACGCCAATTAATTTAAACATCACTACATAGTATAAAACAAAGTGGCTTTCTCTGTCCCTATGTCCCTATGTATGCTTAAATCTTTAAAACTACGCAACGGATTTTGATGCGGTTTTTTTTAATAGATAAGAGTGAATCAAGAGGAAGGTTTATATGTATAATACATGCATAATATACCGTGTGAAGCCGGGGAGGGTCGCTAGTTATCTATACTAATACCTATTATAAAGAGGTAGGGTTTGCGAGTTTGTGAAATTGTAGGGGGTACTCTCAGCATCTACTGAATAGATTTTGAAAATTCTTTTACCAATAAAAGCCAAGGAAGTTGATAAGAGCGTTAACATTTTTTAAAGTTAACTGAAAAGTTAATCCGTTAAGCAGATTGTTAACTTCGATTAACGTTTAACGGATTAACGAGTTAATGCCCAAATTGGGCAAATAAATGTAAAAATAAATGTGTGTTTAATTCTTCTTTCTACTTGTTTATGTTTTTTTTTGGTTAACTTTTAACGGATAACTAACTTGCGTTACATTTTCGAAAATTTAACGCTCTACCGATTATCGAAGTTAATTTTTTAATTAACGATTAACGAAGATAACTTTTGGATTAACTGAGCAAGAATATTGGTACCTAGAGTTAAAATTGAGTTCTAATACTATTTCATTTGTTATTCAGAAAATGTTAACCTTTGCTAACTTAGCGATATCGCATGCCTCGTGTTGTATTTTCAAAGTTATTACTATACAGTTTTTGATGATAATTCGTATCGTATGCTTATTATTTTTATAAACTAATTGTACTGATTTTTGATGTTCAATGAAGCATATTTGTATAGTATCGTGTTGGTTTAATTTGATGGGTAGTAATTGTAGTTAAGTTAATATCAGGATTTGGATAAAATAAAAATTTGCTATAGTTTTTTTTTTTAGTTATCTAGCCTATTGTGATGGTATCCCACTGCTGGGCGAAGACCTCTCTTAACCTCCACAACTCCTGAACTGGTGCGATGTCAGAATAGAGAATCGAGGAGTAAGCTACTTTCATCTTGAATCGTAAAACCTCTACGCTATTATTATACGTTGTTAACGAAACAAAAACAAACCGTATTGACGGACGCGTGAGGCTGCTTCTACATAAATCATTGGGCCGACGTCCAATTCGCTATAAGTCGGCAGGTATACGAAAGAGACAACCTACGGCCACGACACTTATAGAATTTACACCCAACCGGACACCAAAGAAAGTCCAATCAATACAATAAACGCAAATACCCCGCCATTTTACATTATAACTCATCAACCATTCTAGTTACGGTCGAAGCGTTGTCACCGTTGGAAGCTACGCAAAAAATTAGCCCGAAAACGTGTGCAATACGTTAGTCTTAACTGAACTAACGACATGACGCTCGAACGTTTAGGTTTTAAACATCGAACGCGCTTCGTAATCTGCGATCAAAATGGCGGCCGTCTTAGCGAGCGAGAGAGTCCGACTCGGGAATTTGGAAAATTGGTGTTTTTTTCTGTTTAAGAGAGCAGTATAGTATAAGGTTAGGCGGAGAACAGGAGGGGCGATCGCAGGCAAAGCGGTGTGAAGGGAGTGTGGCACGGGGTGCGCTGTCGCGAGATATGTCCCGAGACTGGCGAACGGTATTCGCGGTCGCGACGTGTCTGGAGAAAGATGTTGTGGGAATTGTTTTTTTTTTTAACAGCTTTTAAAATATGTAGTTTTCAAACGTTTAGGAGTTTGAATTTGGGTCGTAAAAATGTAATAACAGAGGACAAAAAATAGGATAACTTTCAATTTTCTTTTTTTTTTATGATAATGGTAGTCGTAGACGTAGACATCTCGGTGTCTATTTAAAACTTTAAAATACATCATAAACCTGTCGGCCATGTCGTATATAGGCCAGCAACAGCAACGCAACGCACGAACAGTCGTCCTAATGGCACTGTAGGTGTAGGCGTCTGTGAGCCACGGTGATCACTTAACGCATGCCCGTTTGTCGGCGTTAATACATATAATAAAAAACACATTATTGAATAGTGCTCAGACAAAACCACAAAATATTGCTTAACTTTATGACGTGATCGATGACTTAATGACACAATGGCTGCCGATAAGTAGTTATGCTTTATCATAATTGTAGTTATAATTATGCAACCTTAATCTTCTATTATTGGGTTTATTTTTAACTAGCTGTTGCCAGCGACTACGTCTGCAAAGAATTCGTCTATCGCTATCCTGCGGGAACTACGCAATTTTCCGGAATAAAAAGTAGCCTATGTGCTATTCCAGACTTTTCTCTATGTATGTGCCGAATTTCATCCAGATCCGTTGGGCCGTTCTGGCGTGATTGAGTAACAAACAAACATCCATCCATCCATCCATCCATACTTTCGCATTTATAATATTAGTTAGATAGTTAGATTTTCGTACAATAAGGTATTTGCACGCAAACGAAGTTCTTATCGTTCTTTGTTGTTTTACAAGTAAAACCATAAGCAAAAAACATCTGTATTAAATACAAGCTTTTTCTTGCTAACTGTACTTAAATTATGGTTCATGTATATGTAAGTACCTACCAAATTTTAAGTCAATCCGATCGCTAGGGGCAGATTTGACCATAACATCACAAAAATAAAGTTAAATAAATGCCTGTATAACCCTAATCTCTGCGAGCTCGGGATGTATCTCGGCACCTATCCCCGGGCGCTTTGCCTCGCGCACCGGCTACCTATCTTTCATTGCACGTACGTGCGGGGGGAGCGCGGAGGGAGCAGGGCAGGGTAGCCATCTTGCTCGCTAGCGGCCGCCGCTTCGCGCGCGTCTCGCGACAACTCGCTCACGATTCGCACTAATTACAACTGAAAACGGCGGAAAAACAATAAAAAAACAGTGTTTAAACAGTGTGGGAGTCTATTGTGGTGTTGTGTACAGTGAGGTGTTGTTGTGTGGATGGTGAGGAGTCGTTTGTGCGGGACAATTATCACTGTGATCGATTTGGTCCGGCGGCGCGGGGAGGACGCTTGCCTTTTATATCTTTTGTTGTTTTGTAACTAAATCAATAATTTTAGTGCCGGACCGTTCTAAATTTCAAATGTGGCGTACTTAATGCTGGTACGTCGGTGTGGAGTAACCTAGTGATGCGTTAATGCAACCGTAATCAGGTACGATCAAAACAAACCTATTTTTATTAGTGTTAGTGTATTTTTACTATAATTGCATGCTTAAAACGAGCTCCCATTCATAAAATGCTTTGTTGAATCATCTTATTATCAATATTGTAATTTATTTCGTTATCGCGATATGTTGTGATATAATGCGGCTTATTCAAGCGTTATCGTGTTAGGTGAAACTTTAATAAATTAATCAAAAACCGTGTCAATAGACCGGTATTTTGATGATTGCCAAATACCTCTCTCTTGGAGTAACGATGAATGATAATACCAACTAATTGATAACTAAACAACTTGACTAGTAATTTGGACATGCAAATAGGGAGTTTTAATAAGATAAATATTTATGCATGTCACCTAATACTCAGTCATTCAGTGTCACCTGTAGCTATTACGTTGTATTTTGCATACGCCTAAATAACTCGTTCTAGACAAAGGAACGCTGCCTCCATTTACCTATCTACCTCGCTCAGCCGCTATAAAATACAGACATACGACCTTATAAGAGACCTTTTTGTGACGATAAACACGCACACATTCGTACAAATAATAACAGACCATTATCTTTCATTCATGCTAATAATTTAAAAAGAGTAAAGACCGATAAACGTTACATCACTACGATAACACTGGCCGTAACATAAAGGAAACAATTGAAAATCGAACGTTTTCAATTAGAATTGTTAACAATTGAATTTGGGACACGTTCGAGTTCGAGTTCGAAACAGCGATGGCGGACAGCACATAGCATGAAATAATTGCATTCGTACGCCTTGTGAAATGAAACTTTACCTACGTTCACACTGCGTTATTACCCGTACACGTGGAAATGCGAGATCGCGATCGGAAATTTCATTCGTCGGCTATCATCTTGAATCTGTCGCGTTGCATTCCACAGACAAGCCGGGTCATCTTTTTTGAGGTGGCGGCTATGGCTATAATCCTACCAGATGCAGTAGACTTATCCTCGCTCTATGGTTGTACTAATACGGCGTCTCCCATAATTCGTCTGTTATTTTTTAATGCTGATTCACCGGTGATTATCGTAAGAGTCACGTCAAATGCTGGGGCGATTTGTACTGTTTGTAGTAGTTATGAATAGGAACGAGATGGGTTATTTTTGGTGGCATGTTCGATGCGAATATAAATCATTAGCGGTTAGTCACTAATCGAACAATGCCAAATAAAATACCTAACAGTTTTATGGTACGATAGTAATTTTAGGAGTAGTAAGTACATACTTGAATACGTTAAAATTGGCGAGCAAGAATTAAAAAAATTGTGTTGTGCTTGAGCGTAATCGCGAGAGGTGGCTTCTTATGCCCAGCAGTGGGACTAATCACTATTTACAAGACACATAAATTTATTTACGTTAATATATTTCTCAGGAGCTCTACGTTAAGTAGACTACGTTAAGTTTTCTCATTTTTCATCTTAGCAAAATGTAGAGCTAGAAAGTTTGAAATAGCCTTTATTTCAAAAATACTGGTTTAAGGACATACGGCCGACTTATTTGCGGAGGAGACTAATAGTAAGTGTCAAAACATAATAAACGTATCTAAATATAAATAGCATAGGACAGTTGACCAAATTACCTAGTCCCAATACTCCCAATTTATGCAATAAGAACATGTACTATCGGTAACATGTACACTAAGTAGATGCTCGTCTATAGGGCACGTAATCCGGGGGAATATGGGAATACTCTGTCAAGAACCTCAAGTACACCAGGGACCATGACGTCCTAATTCCGACTCAGTTCAAGTTTTAGCTGTCACTTTTAGTATGAATCTGACAGCGAGCGAACCTAAACTGAATCGCATTAAGACGTCATGGTAAGGCAATTGGCATCGGAATCAGCTAGCTGTCACATTCATACGAGAACTGTCAAAATAAACACGATGGCGATTGCGAGCGAGTTAGACAATAAGCCTACTGGTCTGGGTCTTTATACTCTTTATACCTTATGGGGTAGACAGTCTTAGGCAACAAGACCTGGTCACGTTTAGCATATAGTGGGCAAGTAGGTGCGAGCCCGGCATTTGAACCCACGACCCTCTGCTTGAGAGGCCATAGGTCACACCACTAGGCTACCACAGTTTTTTTATGTAAGTATAAACATAGTAACCATCCCAGACTCTAGAGCTTCATATACTCGCGTAAGTTATACAGGGTCTCCATACAAGAAACGTGTTTTCTAAACGACACTGAAAATTAGAACACAGAAAAATCCGAAAAGTAAAGCTATGGCCGGGAATCGAACCCGGGTCCTCGTCATTCCGTGACGCGTACTATACCCCTACACCACCCATAGCAGGTAACAGGCATGGTAGGTAAGAAACGTGTTTTTTTATGAAGATGTACGTGCCGCAACGACATAGCTGCCTTGCACGTGTCGTTGCGGAGTAGTAACAAATGTTTTTGTTCATTGCTATAGACCGCCGAAGTTAACGTCTGACTCCATCCATTATTTACAATCTATCAATATCAACACGACAGTACAATTAAAAAGTCGATGGGACCTTGTCCTAGTTCTGAGCTACGTTTAGATATACATACAATACATATATAAATCACGTCTTCTTACGGAGTAGACAGAGCCTAAGGTAACAAGACCTAAAGGCCTCGTTTAGCATGATCGTGGGCGTATAGGTGGAAAGGGAAATCAAAATAGTGATGGGTTCCTAGCAGCATCGCCTATAATGACTCCTATGATTTCCCTCGATGGGCTTTTACCATCTGCGCGGGAAGAGAAGCAACTGGTACATTCTGTTTTGTCTTTGCTTTATAAGATTTTCGCCCAGTACCTCAATGGGATTTTACCATCTGCTTATACACCCACAGTCATAATAAACGTGTCCTTAAAGTCTTGTTACCTTTACCTTAGCCTCAATAAAATTCAATGGTGTGTGTGAAGTTCCCAATCCGCTCTGGGCCCGCGTGGGAACTATAGCCCAAGCCCTCACATTCTGAGAGACGACCTTAGGCTCTGTCAACCCCGTAAGAGCACGTCCAGAAATCATGCGATCGTTTATGGGGGGTCAGCAAAATATCACGAATGATCACGACGGGGGAGGGGGTTGTCCGAGAACACATCACGTGTAATGTAAAAAATAACGAAAAGAATCAATTTTTTCTGTTTTTTTTATTTTATTAACTACCTTAATTCATACGAAGTCCGAAAAACACACGTGATCTTGAATTTGGGTAGCGTCATACACCAAATATCACCAAGGGCGAGGGGGGGTCAATAGGCCAATTATGATCACATGATCTTATAGAGTCTGTCTAACCAAAGCTGAACATGTAAAAGCACGGCAATTTCAAAAAATCATGACCGGGTAACAGGATCACTCACACAGCTGCAATTTTCTTAGAGAAATGTCAATCTGACATACAACATGACCTCAGATAGACACACTTAAAGACAAAATGTTGCCAATCAAATAACTAGTGGGTTCAGCTTTGGTTAGACAGACTCTATCTGACAATTATTGTGTAAAATAAATAAATATTCTATTCTATTCTATTATGTATGTATGTGTACCGTTGAATCACTACTCGCAATGGGAATTCTCCAAAACCTCGTTAACAAAAAGTAGTCTGGTCAGAAAGCGGCTGGAATCTACAAAAAGCTTTGGCCTTCGCATTCCTGGGTTCAGACTTGCGACCACGGCGCTGTAGACCACTTACATACCACACGGCCAGCACGAGTGCTTGCGGGAGCTGTGTCGCGCGAGAGAATACCCCTTTCTGTCTAGGAAAACGGAGAAAAAGATGGGTAATCTCGCGCGCTGATACCACATCGCGCGGCACGTAATAAGTGCCCATAGGATACATTACCTACTTGTTTCGACTGATTATCTAATGAAAATACATACATACACATACAATACAATACGAATACTCTTTATTGAAAACCACAAATACTACAGAACAATACAGTGAGGTGTGGCGAGGGTGATGTGTAATGGAAACAACCATTCAGGACCTTGATATACTGAGGGTTCCGAACAAATTCGGCAAGTGAATATAATATCCAGTGTTAGCAGAACCCTGTCTCCTAACAAAATGTAGGCAGTGTGAGGTCATTTTATATTGAATATTTACCAAACAGACAGACATAAAAATATTATATTTTTAGTATTTGTTGTTTTTAGTACATATTGTCAGAAATTTGTAAAAAAAATTAGTCTATCTATCACGGACGGACATACAACCTGGTGACACAGACAGAAGAGTCCTAGTAATAGAGTCCCGTTTTTACCCTTTGGGCTAAAGGGTACATTACAGTGCAGTGCAATAAAATCACCTAGCTTACACTCGCGTGCCAGGTTATAAAGTCAAAAAGCCTTTGGCGCTAGAATCTAGGTCACATCTGAATACTAGACTATGGCATCGCTTTATGCAGTCCTGAATTTAAAAGTACACATTTTAATTACTTTGTGAGAGACGCTTTTCAATTTTGAAATTGCTTTAGCGTCGTAAAGCTATTTTGAAAATTGAATTATGCACTTCTTTTTTAACGGCTTTACGGCCTGTATGATGGAGGTGAGGGGAGGGGAGTATTATACATACAATTTTTCCGTGGTGTTGTATACGGTAGCAATGCTTGGAAGAATTTGTTTGGAACCTTTTTATAGTAAGCGTCGTAATGATTCTCCTTGTTAAGTAATGCGATGTCACTAGTTTTTTATGTGAAGAGGTTCCTCGATGGTTCAGGAACTAAATTGACTGTACATTGCGAAGTTTGTCAGACCCGTTGAATTCGGTATACCTTGCCAACCCGCAATGTAATGAAACTTGTAAAGAATGGACCGTTACTACCGCGTCGTGGGTTTGGCAGCAACCGCTTCCGATCTCGATATGGCTTGAGGTTCCTTTGACCTTTCGAGCTGCAAGGGATTTCTAAAAAGTGAAACTTGATAGTCGCATGACTAAGTAGGTAGGTAGTGCACTACTGGCAGCTTACTCCGTGAGTTAAAGTTCTTAGTTTTCATGCTGGCCTGGAAGCTAAGAAAAAACATGTACCAGTACTTCTCTTCCCGCGCATGGTTATAGGCGATGCGAGTAGCAACCCATCACTATTTTTATTACTGTTTCTACCTATACGCCCACAATTATACTAAGCGTGGCCTTTAGGTTATGTTACCGCAGGCTCTGTCTACCCTGTAAGGGATAGAGACGTGATTTATTTATGTATGTAAGTGTGTACCTAAGGTAAAGCGCTTACTACGTATATGTATGTTAGTCGCTAGTAATCTAACTAATATTATAAATGCGAAAATATGGATGGATGGTTGGATGGATGTTTGTTTGTTACTCAATCACGCCAGAACGGCCCAACGGATCTGGATGAAATTCGGCACATAGATAGAGAAAAGTCTGGAATAGCACATAGGATACTTTTTGTCCCGGAAAATTGCGTAGTATGTATGTACATACATACATACTACGCAATTAATTAATTATTGTGTCTTATGTCTTACATTTAATTTTCAATATTGTTTTGCGATTTAGTAGTATTTGTTTTATTTTAATAGATTGATTGTGGACTTGTGCTTCCTATTTTATTTATTTACAATGTTTAATTTGCATGTCATATTATTGACTAAATATGTGAACTGTATCTCATTTTGACATCTATTGTAAACCATATTTAATTGCAAATAAAGATTACTTACTTACTTACTTACTATGTACAATGAAGAGTTATACATACATATGTATAACTCTTTATTGTACATAAGACACATTAATTGAAATTGAAATTGCGTAGTTCCCGCGGGATAGCGATAGTCAAATTCTTTGCAGACGTTACAGCTAGTATTATATATGCGAAAGTAACTGTCTGTCTGTCTTTTACCTAAACCGCTGGACTGATTCAGTACAAATTTGGTGTACGGATAGAGTCCCGGGGAAGGACAAAGGATAATTTTTATCCCGGAACATTGCATAGTTCCCACGGGATAGCAATTCTGTGCAGACGGAGGCGCGGGCAACAACTAGTAGATCATAGTCAATTATTTGTCTACACACATACTCGTATCGTAAGTTCCATCCGCTATAATACGATACGTTTAAAAACCGTACAAGAATTTTGCTTTGGTGCGAGTTGGATTCGTCGGGCGACCTCTTTCATAGTAATAATCTAATCTATCTAAGCTCATGTAAAAGGCCATAGAAAAAGATTGGCGTGCCATGTAGCATTCAATGCTATTGAAATGTCGATATAAAATCATAGCTATAATATCTGTGGCTGTATCAAGACTTGGCAGACTAACCAAATATGACTGAAACATAGACGCGTTATCGTATAGACATAGTATAGCTACGTGTTAATTATTATAGAGGCTAGCATTAAGCACCGGCGTGCGGGAGGCGGGAGGCGGGAGAACCTCAACTCTAGAACAAGTTATCTAGGCGGTGACAGTGACTAAAGTGACAGTCCTTTTTTGCGAATACGAGAACTGTAATTAACTACAGACAGGAGTATTGGTACTTCATAACAGCAATTGGTACGGAAACCTCCGTGTGCCAATCTGACTAGGACAGGACCGGTAATATTTGCACGTGTTTCGGCGTTGCGTTGTCTATTTTGCTAGTACGTCTTGTGTGCTAACCTAATCTGTCAAACTGGTATAATTGCTGGTTGACGTAAAAGGTACATATGGCTATATCAGATTGTGTTTTTTATGAGCTAAGAATAAAATTAATGCTTAAACTTTGTGAAGTGCTGACAAATAGTCGAACATTTCAATTATTTGTCAACTTTTTGAAGTCAAAACTACGTAAGCGGCGTTGAGCACTTTTTGGGATGGTTAAAAAGTGTTAAACTCGCGTCAGGCGTAAGACTGAGGGAGAGTTTAAGTACCAGGTATCAGATCCTCTAAGAGCTTATTTTGAAATACGAAGGAATCGCGTTCGATTTTTTATGTGTTTTTTTGTTGAGTCGTGGAGCAAAAGTACTAGGGCATCAGCGCATTGTTAGAGGTCTGTCAATATAGATAATACTTACGTTTTTTCTGTAAGCGGCCAGTACGATACGCGTTTTGAGCGTCATGGAGTTACCTTAAAATCTAATCTAAGCTGCTATTTCACTTCTGCCGGCACTCCCGGAGTGCTACCCGGTGTTTTTTTTAAGTCGATTTAATCAGTTTCTCCGTTAGAGACACATACACAGAAAAAAGGGGATATATGAAAAAAAAATGCGGCAGCTAGTAACATATAGAGTTTTGCCGAACAGTGTTTGCTTTTGCCTTCCTATTCACATAAAAAAAAAAAAAAAAAAAAGTGTAGAATGCCACGCTTAGCGATCTATGCAACGCTATATCTATATGTCAGTAGCAACATTAAACCCTAAACAAAAACATACTATGACGACACACGCCAGCGGAAAGTTGTTATACTACATTACATGTCGCTCTAATTAATATAACAAGGTCTTTAATGACACCTTGTACTATGTTCTCTTACTGTACAAAAACATTATTTGGCCACTCCGCTACCATTATTTTTTAGCCCTATTTATCGCAATTCTGGCCCTACTGATGTTATAAGTGTTACTCATAATTGAATATAATTAAACGTAGTTAGTTAGGTACCACATATAAAGTATGTAAATTATTCATTAAAATTGTATCTATGCCGCGGGGGAGCTCTTTTTACAAACTGTTTTTGCAATTGTTGTAATGTTTGTCTGGGTGGAATATTGCGTGCGACTCAATTTTGAAACAGATATCTTTAACTAATTGAGCTGAAATGTTGCATACTTGAGTAAGTCGGATGACAATACAATAATCTGGTACCTAATGGAGTTCTGGTGACCCAGCCAGGACCGTCTCCGCACCGTCTTCAACGGTTGGTCCGATTGACTTGGAATTTGGTACATATGTGTAGCAAGGTAATACAAATACAAATAGTTTATTTATCTAAACGAGTTAATAAATTAACTGTCTATCAGACACCAAACTAGGCTGAGCCTGTATTTTGGAAGTCTGCGAGAGCTCTTTAGCATTAAAATAGGTAACAATCTATAATATAAAAATGAATCGCGAAATGTGTTGGTAAGCGCATAACTCAACAACGCCTGGACCAATTTGGCCAATTCTTTTTTTTAAATGTTCGTTGAAGTTCAAAGATGGTTTTTACGGCGAGAAAAATTAAAAATTCCCACGGGAACGGGAAAAAACGGGATTTTTCGTTTTACTGGTCGTAGAAAGCTGAAATTTGGCAAGTTGGTTCCTTGGGGAGTATAGAGAAGCTATAAGAGATAATTTCCCAAAATTCCCACGGGAACGGGAAAAAGGGGCTTTTTGTTTTACTGATTGTAGAAAGCTGAAATTTGGTAGGTATGTAGGTTGCTTGAAGAGTGTAGAGGAACATTAAGAGAGCATTTCCCGAAATTCTTACGCTAACGGGGAAAAACGGGATTGAAATACTCCTGGTACACGCGAGCAAAGCCACGGGCAAAAGCTATTTGTCAATAAATGAGTCTACGCGGACGAAGTCGCGGGCAAAAGCTAGTTCCAGATAAAACAGTAAAAAGATAACAGAGATTGGGCGAAAACCCGAAACAAAGTAATAGAAGGTGCATGCAAATGTTGTTTAATAAAAACAACTATTTTAAACCGCTTAGATAATCTTCATGTTGACGTAAAAAGCCATAATGCACGTCCTAACCTACATTTCGTACATATATGGTACGTACGGTTTTGGCGAGTCGCGTCGCTCTCGCCGCCAACCTGACCTGGCCGCTCGCCAACACTGCATCTCCAACAAATTGATTTAATAATTTCAAGTTATTCACTGAACAGTGGAGATTTAGTGCGATGCGGATATCAATTGTTTAATGGTCTAAATCTTAAACTGTCCGCGGAACCCTGGGAGTCCGTGTGTGTATGGGGTTAGCTGTATCATCTCTGGACTATTTTAAAATATAAATAAATTTCCATGCAAGCAAAGAAAATAAATAAATAAATATCTTGGGACAATTGACACCAATTGATCTAGTCCCAAACTAAGCAAAGCTTGTAATATGGGCACTAGACAACAGATAAACATACTTATATAGATAAATACATACTTAAATACATATTAAACATCCAAGACTCGAGAACAAACATTCGTATTTTTCATACAAAATATCTGCCCCGACCGGGGATCGAACCCGTGACCTCGAGCTTCATAGTCAGGTTCTCTAACCACTAGGCCATTCGGTCGTCAAAAAAAACGTAGCGTGTACCAGTCAAAGGCATAAATATCGATACAGCCATCATCCCGTCTACCACGAGAACGCGCAATAGTTGCGTCGCGCGCGAGATAGACTACCCGTCTCTTTCTAGATCGAACAGTAAAAAAAGACGGGCAATCTAACTCGCGCGCGACTCGACTCTTGTGCGCTCTCGTGCTAGACTTGCATGTCATATATATCGATACCTTTAGGTTCAATTGGCGTAAAGGACAAAATGCTACTTTTCAGGAGAAGCAAAAAACGTTATTTTTATTTTTAAAACCTTTGTATTTTTTTTATTTGTGGACCTATTTCTTCGATGCATATGACAAAAGTGCTTAGAATTCTTCTCTCTACGCAGTAAAATGGTAACCACAACGATAAATAGCATACTTTAGAAGTTAAGTGTCCTTTACACCCCGGAAAAAAGCGTCGATAGTCCCTTACGCCCCGACCTTTTTAAAGATTTCAAAAGTTTTGAGGTTGTAAAGGTCAGTTTTTTATAAAATTATACAATTTTCGGGTGTATAGCTCACTATAATTTAGACGTTTTATGTTATTTTCCTTACATAACCGTTCTTAAAGGTATCAATGACACAAAATATTTTACTATTTGCTAAAATGTACCTTTGGGAATTATTATATTTTTATTTTATTGGTAATGCAGCATTCAAATGTCATTAAGAGGCTGACAATCATTTGTGTCTTATTTGCAAAGACTTTAGACGCACGCTACGCTGCCAAAATAGTTTCTTCTCTATCACTAACAGGCACTCGAACCATAATATATTATGTGTGAACAGTGGCACTGCTCAAAGTCATTGAGAAAGAAGAAGAAAAGAAGAAAGAAAAGAATATTGTAAAAGAAAGCACGAATTATAATAATTTTAACAAAATGTTTGATCATTATAAGTATTAAATCAGGTAAGTAACATAAACATTAATAAGTACGTCACTTATATTTATCATTTAACGCAACCATACACAAAACGAGATCGTTATAAGTTAAATTTTGTATCATTTAGGTACCTATAGATTATGTATTTTGGTGTTGTTTGTTAAATATTGCTAACAAACGAATATTGCTTTCAAAATCTGTCTGATAAGGTATACCTATGTTTATACTGGTTGGCAATTAATGATTTCAGTTTATGTGAGCAATAACTAATGACAAATTGTACATGAAATCTTCCAATGACACTTAGTTGGATTGAATATAATCTATCTAATCTAACTATCTATCTAACTAATATTATAAAAGCGATAGTATGAATGGATGGATGGATGGATGGATAGATGGATGGATGTTTGTTTGTTACTCAATCACGCCAGAACGGTCAAACGGATCTGGATGAAATTTGGCACATACATAGAAAAAAGTCTGGAATAGCACATAGGCTACTTTTTATCCCGGAAAATTGTGTAGTTCCCGCGGGATAGCGATAAACGAATTCTTTGCAGACGAAGTCGCTAGTAACAGCTAGTAATTAATAAGTGACGTGCTTAATATTTGTGAGCTCTTAGATACTTGATTTAAGATTTATAATATTTGGACATTTTGTTACAATTATGACTATTGTGCTTTCATTTACTACACATAGTCTTACCCTGGGTAAATCTACATGTTTTATTACATAAATAATCGTTTTAAAATGTGTATGTTAAATGAAATTTCAATGCTACATAACTAATAACATACATATTATTAAGATAACGATTGCTAACGTTTAACTTTAGCTAATCTATACGACACGTATAAATACTTATAATTATAAAGAACAATACATATATAACATACATAAATCACATTTTATCCCTTACAGCGTAGACAGAGCCTAAGGTAACAAGACCTAAAGGCCATGTTCAGCATAATTGTGGGTATAGGTGGAAAGGGGAATCAGCAATTACAGTTATTTAAGAACTATTTAGTAAGTTACAGTGAACTATACACCCCAAAATTGTATAATTTTATATAAAACTGACCTTTACAACCTCAAAACTTTTGAGTTTTTTAGAAAGATCGGGGCGTAAGGGACTACCGACGCTTTTTTCCGGGGTGTAAAGGATACTTAACTTCTAAAATATGCTATTTATCGTTGTGGTTACCATTTTACAGCGTAGGGTGAAGAATTCTAAGCACTTTTGTCATATACATCGAAGATATAGGTCCCCAAATAAAAAAAATATTTAGCTTAATGAGTTGTGTTGTAACCATTTTATACATTATAACGTAACAATTTATACGTCGGAAAAAATATATCCTAATCTGGAAGATATGAGAAGTAACATAGTTTTGGTAGAAATCCATTTTAGTGAAAGAAAGCAGAGAAAAAGCAATCTAAAGTCACCCCTATTTTTTCACTTGTAACCATTTTACTGCTCCATTTTTTATCAGAAAGAGATGAAATTTTATAATCTGCTTCATAAAATAATGAACAATAACTTTATTTTCCTACTTTGTCAAATTTCTTAAAAAATTACCTCGTTTTCTGAAATATTCCCTCCCAAGTTCCTACCGCTCCCCATTTTCGTCCATACGGTCAGTGCGGGACGAGGCGCGATGCATGACGGACCTGTGTCAATTTGCGCTGCGACCAAACAAAACTCCGTTTTTAAATATTTGTGGAATAATTTTGTTGCGTAGAGTGGACAATCCGTTTCGTGATTCGTAAAGTAGGTGGATCCTACTAATATTATAAATGCGAAAGTTTGTGAGGATATGAGTGAGTGTGTATGTTTGTTCCTTCTTCACGCTCAAACGACTGGACGGATTTGGATAAAATTTGGAACGAAGATAGCTGGTACCCTAGATTAAAACATAGGCTACTTTTTATCCCGGAAAATTGCATAGTTCCCGCGGGATAGCGATAAACATGTTAAAGGTCGTAGCTGCCTAGAGTTGCAACGTATTTATAAATTGTTGCAGAACTTGAACGTGTGCCGTTCTCAGAGAAGTCAGTTAATAATTATGATTAGTTAGAACTTAATTGTCGTCTCTGAGTGTGAAACTTAACTGTGATTGTCCTTTCGGTTGTATTGACTGACGGTGGAAATTCAACACTGTTTTACCGTGTTAACGGATCAAGTTCAAGTTTTAGTTTATCATCCCTACGTAACCAAAGATACAAAGGAATAAATAGTGCTTTAATTATGTTAATTGGCGTTTCTGAGTGTGAAAGTTAACCTTTGCTTTCTCTCTTCTTCTTTTTGCGTAAAAGGTAGGTACAGAATAATTGTTTTTCGAGCGTTTGTCTTCAAAATCGATATCTAAGGGTCCGAGTGGTCTTCAAGCATGGATCCGTTGTCAAAAGTTTAAAAAGAGGCCGCCATTTTGAAAATTTTAGTTTCTCAACCGATTGCTTTAAAAATCGATATCTGAGGATCCGAGTGGTCCCCAAACATGAATCCGTTGTTAAAAATTGAAAAAATGGCCGCCATTTTGAAATCTTTAGTTTGTGGGCCGATTGTTTTCAAAATCGATATCTGAGAATCCGAAAAGTCTCCAAGCATGAATCCGTTATCAAAAATTTGAAAAAGTGGCCGCCATCTTGAAATCTTTAGTTTTTGGGCAGATTGTTTTCAAAATCGATATCTGATGGCCCGAGTGGTCCCCAAGCATGAATCCGTTGTCACAAATTGAAAAAGTGGCCGCCATTTTGAAATCTTTAGGTTGTGGACCGATTGTTTTCAAAATCGATATCTGAGGATCCGAGTGGTCCCCAAGCATGAATCCGTTGTCAAAAATTCAAAAAGTGGCCGCCATTTTGAAATTTTTAGTTCATCGACCGATTGATTTCAAAATCGATATCTGGCGATCCGAGTGGTCCCCAAGCATGAATCCGTTATCAAAAATTGAAAAAGTGGCCGCCATCTTGAAATCTTTTGTTTTTGGGCAGATTGTTTTCAAAATCGATATCTGATGGCCCAAGTGTTCCCCAATCATGAATCCGTTATCAAAAAGTAGCCGCCATTTTGAAATCTTTAGTTTGTGGGCTGATTGTTGTCAAAATCGATATCTGAGGATCCGAGTGATCCCCAAGCATGAATCTGTTATCAAAAATTGAATAAGTAGCCGCCATCTTGAAATCTTTTGTTTTTGGGCAGATTGTTTTCAAAATCGATATCTGATGTCCCGAGTGATCCCCAAGTATGAATCCCTTATCAAAATTGAAAAAGTGGGCGTCATTTTGAAATCTTCAGTTTTTGGGCCGATTGTTTTCAAAATCGATATCTGAGAATCCGACTGGTCCCCAAGCTGAATCCGTTGTCAAAAATATACCTAAAGAGTGGCCGCCATCTTAAAATCTTTGGTTTTTGGGCAGATTGATTTCAAAATGGACATCTGAAGATCTAGCAAAGTGAACGCTTATCACACTTGACCGTTTTATTAGAATAATAATATTTAGCATACACACAAAAACTAAACTATACGTAAATGTTTATTAGGTAACTACTTTACAAATCACGAAACAGATTGTCCACTATGCTACAAAATTATGCAACAATATTTAAAAACGAAGTTTTATTTGGTCGCCGCGAAAAATTGACACAGGTCCGTCATGCAACGCGCCTCGTCCCGCACTGACCGTATGGACGAAAATGGGGAGCGGTAAGAACTTGTCCGGAATATTATTAAAAACGAGCTAATTTTTTAAGAAATTTAAGTAAGTAAGAAAATAAAGTTATTGCTCATTATTTTATGACGAAGATTATAAAATGTAATCTTTTTCTGATAAAAAAATGGAGCAGTAAAATTGGAGCAGTTAATGTCAAGAGTCAAGACTGTCAAATACAGGAGAAAAATGCTAGACTTGCTTGTTGCATGTGGTGTGATAGAATAGTGAGTGGCAATAATACCACACAATATAAATCGATTATCGTTAAAAAGTTCATATTGCAAAAATATTGTCTATGAAATGTGCATTAATAAAAAAACGTGTGCGTCTCGGGACGTTCGACAAAAGTCATAATCTAAGTTACTAACAATATATGTCTATCGCACACTAAACACTAAGTAGAGAGAGGGGAGAGCGTCTGTCCGAAATACAAATGAAGATTATTGTGAGCTGGCTGTGTGTATGCTGAGAAAGTTGTCAAAAAAGCGTCAAGCGTGAGTCGGATTTAAATGTTAAAATGTCTAATTCTTGTTAGGTAGGTACTACTATAGACTCGATTGCGATGAAATTTTTGTAAGCTGTTGTGTGTAGGTATGCCAAATATGATTCTACTAAAACGGTCAAGTGTAATTAGGCGTTCTCTACTCTCTCGTAACTGAAAATTCTCTAGTTTACGCCTATTTTATCATATTCTGACAACAAATTCAACTTTGGAGACCACTCAGATATCGGTTTTAAAAGCACTCGGTCGAAAAACTAAACATTTAAAAATTGTGGCCGCTATTTCCATTTTTGACAACGGATTCGTGTTTGGGGACCACTCGGACCCCCAGATATCGATTTTGAAGACAATCAGTCCAAAAACTAACGATTTCAAAATGGCGGTCAGTTTTTCCATTTTTGATAACGGTTTTGTGTTTGGGGACCACTCGTACCCTCAGATATCGATTTTGAAGACAATCAGTCCACAAACTAAAGATTTCAAAATGGCGGCCACTTTTTCAATTTTTGACAACGGATTCATGCTTGGGGACCACTCGGGCCATCAGATATCGATTTTGAAAACAATCTGCCCAAAAATTAAAGATTTCAAGATGGCGGCCACTTTTTCAATTTTTGATAACGGATTCATGCTTAAGGACCTCTCGGATCCTCAGATATCGTTTTTGAAAACAATCGGTCCACAACCTAAAGATTTCAAAATGGCGGCCACTTTTTCAATTTTTGACAACGGATTCATGCTTGGGGACCACTCGGGCCATCAGATATCGATTTTGAAAACAATCTGCTCTCAAACTGAAGATTTCAAAATGGCTGCCATTTTTCAAATTTTAACAACGGATTCATGCTTGGGGACCACTCGGATCCTCAGGTATCGATTTTGAACGCAATCGGTCGAAAAACTAAAATTTTCAAAATGGCGGCTACTTTTTAAACTTTTGACAACGGATTCATGCTTAAGGACCACTCGGACCCTTAGATATCGATTTTGCTATGGGTAGAAAAATAAATATTTTCAAAAGTAGGTAATGGTATATTGGGGACATCATTTTTAAACTTAATCAATTATGACAAATAGCTGTAGCCCGCGACTCCGTCTGCGCTGCTATCCCGCGGGAACTATGAGATTTTCCGCGATAAAAACTATCCTGTCCTTCCTCGGGACTAAAACTACCACCTTATCAAATTTCATTAATATCGATTCAGTGGTTTAGGCATGAAAGCGTAACAGACAGATAGACAGACAGAGTCGCATGTATAATATTAAGTAGGGATATCACGTTTCAATAATATACTTAATGATGATAAATATCACGTTATGAAAACGATAATCATGCGATGCGACCCGTCCACGTCCACCCTTGCATTGGTAACGATGCGCGGCGCGATGACGCGTCTGTAATTTTACTCTGTAAGACTGTTTCGCGCTCGCGTATTAATGGAGCGGGTCGCGGGGGCGAGAGGCAGTAGCTCCGCCCAAGCTCCGCCCGTACGCTCAAGGACTTTAGCGCGTGTACAAGCCTTAAAAAAATATATTTTACTTCTCCTGAAAAGTAGCATTTTTGGCCTTTACACCAATTTTATTGAACCTTAAAGTGTCGAATTTATAGAGATACACTTACTTTCTCATCAAAATTAGACCTAAGGATTTATGTTTGTGTCTTAATCAGGTCGTATAATCCAAGAAATAAATATCTATTTGTATATACGTCCTTTACGCCGTAGTTTTGATTTGGTATTAAAGTATAATGTATAGAAGTAAAGGTCGTAAAGGACAAATAAGTAAATTCAGTCCTATAAAAGTAGGTCTTAAAGGACAATATGGTAAATTTAGGTTTATACGTCGTTGTTTATAACTTCATAATTTCCTTTACGTTCCATGTGATTTCAGGTTTGTTACTTACACCCACAAAAAAAGCACATTTTGGTGATAAGTGATCCAAAAATATGGGGCGTAAAGGTCAAATTTTACGAGATATCAAAATTTTAAGTATACAGTTCGATAGAGCTTAAAATTCTGAACAAAACTGTATATTTAACTCATTTTCGGCATTTTGTCCTTTACGCCAATTGAACCTAAAGGTATCGATATGTGTCAACGACCTTATTGTTTGTGGCATAAAAGTGTATAGATGTTTTTGACGTATTGGTAACGTACATATATTTATGCCCTTGACTTTAGATGAAGCCTATCGAGGGAATGGGCGAAAATCTTAAGAATCATGTTTAAGCGAAGCGGCTAGCAACCTAGCACTATTTTGATTCCCCTTTCCACCTCTACGCCCATAATCTTGCTAAATGGCCTTTAGGTCTTGTTACCTTACTGTCTACTCCGTAATGGATAAAGACGTGATGTATGTATCTATGTACACAAAGCCTAATACTTCTACTATAAAGCAATGTAGCCAATGTTGCCATGTCTGGTACGCTAATGTTACGCAACGGCAGTAGAAAGTCCGCAGCGCTTCCTACTCCTATGGACGAGCGTGTAATGGCTGTCCATGGTCTGTAGTTACAATTAGCATGGATGCACTAATCGTATGTAAAGTCTTCATTGCTAACGTAAATTAAAAAAAAAAACAATGTACTAACTAACCGTATTGTTTGGATTTTTTAGGTTAATTTTTAATCATTTTTATCTCTTTACTTTAAATCAACTTTCCTTAGTTTAAGTGTTCTTTATTGTTATTTTGTTGTTATATATTGATTACTTACATAGACAGACAGACATAAAAATATTCTGTTTTAGTATTTTTTATAGCAGGAACAGCGTCATCTGTGAAAATTTCAACTGTCTAGCAGTGGCGTGGCGTCAAGTATATCAGAAGGCAAGCCGAAGGGAACTTAACTAGCCTTTTCCTCTAATTCTGCACAATAAATTGCCCAACTGCCTTAAAATAGGCAAGCCGGTGGGAATCGAGTTCTATGGACGCCACGCCACTGCTGTCTAGCTAACACAACAGACGGACAGAGTCCGATACGTGGTACATAACATTAATAATTGATCTGAGCAGAATTCGTTTATCGCTATCCCGCGGGAACAATTTTCCGGGATAAAAACTATCCTATGTCATTCCCCGGTAGAATTATTGTCTAACTCGCTCGCAATCGCAATCGTGTTCATTTTGACAGTTCACGTATGGGCTGACAATTGGCATCGGAATCAGCTAGCTGTCACATTCATACAAGAACTGTCAAAATGAACACGATGGCGATTGCGAGCGAGTTGGACAATAAGCCTACGAAACTCCAACTATCTGTATTTCAACTAAATCGGTCCAGCGGTTTAAGCGTGAAAAGGTAACAGACAGAGTTACTTTACTTTCGCATTCCTAATATTGGTAGGGATATTGTATGGAAACTGGGCCAAATTTTGTACCGCTGAGTATACTTAACTTTTTTGAGTACGGCAGTTAACGTGACAGAGTTCTTATTCAAATCGAACTAACATTTACTAATATCACAGACAGAGGGGTACAACGCATGTCAGTCATTAGCCATGCACTCTCCCTTTCAATGACGTGGCGTCGTACCTCTCGCTCGCACAGGTCAGAGAATGAACGGGGGAGAAAGGGATAAAAGACGGCGTGTGCGCATTGATCCGAATAGAGTATTGATCGATGTTGCTTGACCGCTAATTTAAAACTGGGGTTGCTAACGGAATGGTTTTATCAAATGTGTCATTGTTAAAGTTTCTGTTGAGAATATTTAAAACATTAAATTTAAAAACGTATTGATAACATTAAATTTAAAAAATTAAACCACGCATTAATGGAATTATCACAAGTAAATAAAAAATAAAAAAATATGTGCCACAAATACTTACATACTTCCAAAATGATGTCAAAGCTCTTCAGCTGATATCTACTTTTCAAAGTATTGCACCGATTTATACTAAACATGACTAAGAACTGGCAATCGAATGAAAAAAACCTGCATTTAAATCGGTACCTCCGTTTGAGCGCTATGATGCCACAGCCAAACACACACACACGCACACACACGCGCGCACACACACGCACGCACACACACAGAAACAGACAGACAGAGAGACAGAGAGAGAGAGAGAGAGAGAGACATCGACGTCAAACTTATAACACCCCTCTTTTTGCGTTGGGGGTAATACTGTTTGAAATGCGTATCGGGTCAAACAATATTCATCTTAACACATTAACAACAATACATTGTTGTAAAGGACGGAAAGTGACCAATAGAACACCTGAATAGATCTATACTGACGAGCAATAATAACGGGTCACTTTATGGTCACTTTTCATACAAAGTTCCATGAAACGCTAACGTTAACGTTACCAACGTAACGTTAACGTTATTTTTGCTCGTGAGTTTATATCAGACACCTACTATATAATAATAGTTTGGATTTTTATCCCTGAACGTCTAGCACGAGAGCCCACAAGAGTCACATCGCGCGCGAGTTAGATTGCCCGTCTTTTTCTTACTGTTCGTTCTAGAAAGAGACGGGTAATCTATCTCGCGCGCGACGCGACTTGTGCGCTGTTGTGCTAGCCGAGCAGAAAATTGCGTGGTTCCCTCGGGTTAGCGATAATGCGATAAACGTAGTCGCAGCCGAAGTCGCGGGCAACAGCTAGTATACTAGCTTATTTACATAATGTCATTGACCCCTGTCAGTATCATTCCTTTCCCACGAAGGGCTGTCTATCCCTTGCCATTTACAAATGCATGCGATTGTGCTGTTTCTTGTAAAAATTGCATTCCCATTGGTATAGAGAATTGCACGTATTATGGGAACTGTTTTAGAACTTTAAAGAAATCGTAGTGATATCGTAAATCTTGGATCATTGTAAGCTTTAAGTATACTATAAATATGTTGCCTGTAATATAAATTGTGTGTCATGTTTATGTTATGTATCTATACGCACACAAAAAAAACGGTTACGCGAGTTGGACTCGTGTACTGAGGGTTCCTTATAAATTCGGCAAGTGATTATTCAAATAACCTTATTTAGGGCCTGTTTCATCACTCTCTCTTAAGTTTTAGCTACCTTAAGTGTCAGTTATCTATGATTCCGTCTCTATTTATTACTACGAAACCGGCAGAGACGTCTTCATAGATAACTGACTTAACAGAGATTGGTGAAACAAACCCTTATTCACCAAAAAATATTTTATTTTGCATTCTTTACTTTTAACCTTTTTATCCAACTAAATCCTAAATAAACATCTTACACACGTCGCCTCATTGTTCAAATCGAATATTCGTTGTTTTTCGCTTATAATATCGTCTGTCACCTTCACACCCTTACGTTCCATTGCACAGTAACGTGTCAGAATAAGCCCGCAGGTCGGACATACAATATTCACGGATCGATCATTTCTTGGTACGACACAGTCATCGATGTAAAGCAACAACTAACAATCTCTTCCCCGTACTAATTGCTGAGCGTGGAAATATGGCGCTGAGATCGGCTTAGACTCGATTTACCTACACACGTAAATCGCGTCTTTATCCCCTACAGGGTAGACAGAGCCTAAGGTAAGACCTAAAGGCCACGTTTAGCGTGATTGCGGGCATATAGATGGAAAGGAGACACAAAATAGTGATGGGATGCTAGCCGCATCGCTTATAACACGATTCCTAAGATTTTTGCTCGTTCCCTCGATGGGCTTATTATCTACGCTTACGCTCATTTACGCTTATAAACTTTTTTCTTCTTCTTCTTCTTCTTCTACGCGGGAAGAGAAGCAACTGGTATACTATGTTTTTTCTTTGCTTATAAATAAGCATGGAAGGGAAATTTAATTTGGATTTTTTATCTAACTTACATTATAATAGCCCAATTTATTGAATTGCTACGCAGTACGCAGGTGTATGCAGGTTTCCTCACAGAAAAGCTCATCACTACATAGTATAAAACAAAGTCGCTTTCCGCTGTCTGTCTGTCCCTATGTATGCATAGATCTTTAAAACTTGAGAGGAAGGTATATATGCATAATACGCACACAAGTCGCTGGCAGAAGCTAGTATGTAAAACGAAATGTTTATAACATACAGCCCTCTGCGGGACAAACAGACACACGGACGAACAGATGAACCCGCAAAAATAGGGCACAGAATCCTTAACACCTTCACATGTGCGGGACTCTAAAACAGTAATTATTTAGATCTAGATCAGCGTTAGTGTTAGTCATACAGACATAGTTCGAGGTACAGTTGCCATGACGTGAGATCACGCGAGTGGTCGAGAAAACCTACTCAGTCATAATCTTAATATTCTTAATCGAAAGGCTGAGTATGCACTGGGGACCCGATTTTTGAAACCTTTGAGCACATATGTGAAAATACCACTCGAAAGTGGTGAAAAATTGTGGTGAATTTGCAATTCGAGTAGCTTAGAAGATACTTACGGCTCTCATTAATTTTGTGAACTAGTCAAAAATTTGATTAGTGCTGTAGTTTTAAAGATATAAACAGATTTATACCACACTAGTGACCCGCCCCGGCTTCGCACGGTATATTATGCATGTATTATACATATAAACCTTCCCATCGAAGCATGTCAAATCAGTTACCAGTTTTCAACTCATTCCCCATTTTGCCATAAATAAAACAACAATTATCACAATAATATTTTTTTCTACCTCTGTACTTTACTTAAAAACTTAAATTATTCCGAATCAGCGGACCAAACCTTTAAAGTTTTGAGTTTGGTTGCAGTGCGGAGTGGAAATGGAAAAGTCGTTTCTGTTCATTAATATAAACCTTAAACCCCTCAAAAGTATCGCGCTTAATTTAAAATATACTAAACTAAGAATGTAACATTCATAAAATATTTCGTTCGTTCAATAATCAAATCATTTATTACGTGACCTTAGTCGAGCACTAGTAAAATAAATGTGGCATCATTATTTCGTAAAATGACATTTGGAAGTGTCATCTGGCTGCAGTGATTTATCTGCCAGACAGTCTGACTCGCACTGGAATGGAATACACGCATTGCACTCACACCACACACACACTTTGTCGAACAGTCATATGACGTATAGTAGCTAATATTATTTAGGATTAAGTTAGCCCATTGTCCCAATGTAACCTCAACCTAACTCGTGCGCCAAACATCTCATAATGTTTATTGTAATTTGATTTCTATCTCACCGCCATAACGTCACTGTTCGAGTTGTTGTTTCATTTGCTTTATGTCATTGTTTAATTGTGCATTTGTGTAAGAAAAGAACAGGCAAAAATGCATAATATCGACACAACCATCGTGTGAAATACATGTATCATCGACCTTATTGTTTGTAGCATAAAGGTGTACTGATGTTTTTGACGTCTTTTTTTTATGTGAATAGGAAGGTAAACGAGCAAGTGGGTCACCCGATGGTAAGCCCATAGACACCCGCAACCCCGGAGGGATTGCAGATGCGTTGCCAACCTAGAGGACTTACATGAAATGCCTCTTGTGTCGTAATTTCCCCGGCTGTCTTGTCTTACTCTCCACACCGGAACACAGCAGTGCAAGCACTGCTGCTTAGCGGCAGGATTAGCGAGTAAGATGGTGGTAGCGATCCGGACGGACCTTGCACAAGGCCCTACCAACCGCAAGTCTTGGTGGTGTTTATAGATTTATGCTTATAACTACTAGCGTCTCGCCCCGGCGTCGCACGGGTGCAATGTAGATACCACGCACTGCCAAAATTATCGTCGTATTTCAACCAATTCACAAAAATCTTGACATATTATACATATACTTTAAACTTTATCCTTCCTCGTCAATCATTCTATCTATTGGTGAAAACCGCATTGACCTGTTGTATATGTGAGTAATGTGTGCGAATAGACAAATTGACGTTCCAAATTAGAAAAATGACTTAAGTCCCACCCATATCAGTTCTGGGGCCTTATCATGACGTCCTAATTCGGACTCAGTTCAAGTTTTAGCTGTCACTTTTAGTATGAATCTGACAGCGAGCGAACCTAAACTGAATCGCATAAAGACGTCATGGTAAGGCCCCTGTACAGTCAATGTCAAAAATATGGATTCGCGCAAAGTTGCAAAAATATATTTATATTATATTATAGATATTGGTGACTTTGACTGTACACTACATACAACAGGGTCATATACCTACTTAAGTTTTTCACCTATACAGTAGTTTTTGTGTTTATCGCATCGCAACACAGTTAACAGACGCCACGGAGGACTTTGTTTTATACGTTCGCTACAACTGGTTGTGTTGTGTATAATGTGTATGGTTGTAATAATAGTGGCAGGAAAACAGAGCGAGGGGGACATTATGCGCAGATTAATTTACCCTTTGTTAGCACGCGTGGGGTAGTTAGGGGTGCATAAAGTTACCCCTGGACCAATCGATGGATCGCTTCAGTTTAGATCAAGATGTTTTAGTTTTAGCTTCCGTGGAAGGTGATCCTTACGCTGGTCTGAGAGTAAAGGGGAAACAGAATGTACGAGTTGCTTCTCCCGCGTAGGACCTATTCGCGATTAGCACGCGAGCGATATTATACGTGCCGGCACGTAAGTCTAGCGCTGACGCGTCACGTGGAGAGGATCTGCGCACCCACGGATACCGTATTTTATACTTCTGCGCATACAAGGTCATCGCTAGACTTACGTGCCGGCACTTATAGCAACCAACTTCTTCTTCTTTTTTTTTTGTGGCGTTACAAGTCGTTATAGCGACGACAACTTCGCCAGTGTCAGGGTAAAAAATTAAATGATATAATCTTGTGACAAAATGTCGGCAACGTTGTACGGTAATAAGGTCAAAGCCCCCCTCCCCCCGTCGGGCTCTTAGACAACGGTCAATGATAATCGCTCAGATACTGCCTGGAAATCATTAGCCGTTGCCCAGGGTGCACCGGCCAAGCACTGCTCTACCCCCGGACGGATCCAGAAACGAACTGCAGCTCTTGGCCACACGTGGAGGTAACCCGACACGCACCCCATATAGCAAACATTAGCAGAGCCTAACGTTTAATTTGCTATACGGTGTCGCCAAAATGACAGTTCATATTATAAGCTGGTAGGGGGCTTCGTTTTTTTTGCTGGGGATTTTCATCAGCTGTCAAAATGTGGCAGAAAAAAGAGGAATTGACAACATTTCATTTTTATAACACCCGAAAATGTATATATGGTTCGAAAGCATTTTGCCTCCTGATCACTGCAATATGTTTATATAATTTTAATATCGCTTATTATAAAAAATAAAAGTTAATTAAAAATATGTCCTGATTTTACCAAAACTACCACAGGATAGGTGAAACGCCTTTGCTTTTTTCACGTGAAAAAATAAGCGATCATAATTTTGTATTTTTGACAACTTCAAAGTATGTACAAGGGGGGCAACTCTGAAATTCTATTTTCGAAGTTCGTTGCATAGGTACCTTCTCTCTCAATCTCAAGATAATGACTATTTTGTATGAGCGGAACAGCACGAAGCGAACCTCGAAAATCGAATATTGGAGAATAGGGCCTGACATTGACAATTTGAAATTAACGTCAGTTATTTTTCTATTGAGAAAAGACAAAGGGATAAGTGTGTATTCTGTGATAGTATTGGAGTTACGCCCTTTTAGAATAAGCACAAATTAATAAATTAATTATAAATTAAATACAAGACCTAGCGAAAAAATTAAACTGTCAGCATGTTCATCTTTTCAAACAAAATACAGAGAACCATTAATATTATAGGCTCAGAAATATGAAATGTTGTCAATTCTGGGGCCGTACCATGACGTCTTAATGCGTTTCAGTTTAGGTTCGCTCGCTGTCAGATTCATACTAAAAGTGACGGCTAAAACTTGAACTGAGTCGAAATTAGGACGTCATGGTAAGGCCCCTGATCGCATATCATATCCTATCAAATCTATAACGTAACGAGCTATCTGATAATTATTTATTCAGCCCGGCTAGCACGACAGCGCACAAGAGTCGCGTCGCGCGCGAGATAGATTACCCGTCTCTTTCTAGACCGAACAGTAAGAAAAAGACGGGCAATGTATCTCGCGCGCGACGCGACTCTTGTGCGCTGTTGTGCTAGACGTGCAGTTCATCAATTTCATCAAAATTGAAGCCATAATTAAGGAAAACTAAAACCCCCGAATCCCCAAGTAATCCGCCTCTACTCGGGCCTTTGCAACGAAATCGCTGGTAGACCGCAGATCGCATGGTCAGCGGCCTTACCATGACATCTTAAAGCTATTCGATTCAGACTCAGTTTAGGTTCGCTCGCTGTCAGATCCATACTAAAAATGACAGCTAAAACCTGAACTGAGTCTGAATTGAATCACATTAAGAATTGGGAATATGAAAAATTGGGAAAGTGAAGACCTGGGAATAAAGGACGTCATGGCAAGGCCCCTGGTTAGCTGTCCAGATAGAAAAAGCCCATCGAGGGAATGGGCGAAAATCGTAGGAATCATAGTTATAGGCGATGCGGCTAGCAACCCATCACTATTTTGATTGTCAGCCAGTCACATTACTTTTTTATAGGTATAGAGTGGTATAGATGAGGTCTGCCCGCCTAGCACGTCAGCGCACAAGAGTCGCGTCGCGCGCGAGATAGATTACCCGTCTCTTTCTAGAACGAACAATAAGAAAAAGACGGGCAATCTAACTCGCGCGCGACGCGACTCTTGTGGGCTGTCGTGCTAGACGTGCTGTTAAGTATATGTTCCGGAAAAAAGTTATTAAACTGTTCAGACCGAACAGCTAATCTACGAGATTTGCATTATGTACACTACACCCCATAAACTAAGGGGTGAAACCATGGGAACGCTGGACACCCTCCCCGAAATTATAAGCTTGAGCGTTCGCGGATGGCGTAATTGATTGAGTACGTTGTATAATCAACTCAGTGTTACATGGTTGTATGTTTTTGATAAGCGCAACTGATTGACACCTTTTCGGAGTGTTCTGTAAGGTTGAAGTTTGATTGCTGATTGTTTCTGTTTTTAGTATTGTACAGTGAGTTGGGCTTGATTTTTGGATGGGCTTGTATTGTGTAGCACAATTAATCGAATCAGTCGACAATTCTATATACATATATGTATACTAGCTTCTACCCGTGACTTCGTCCGCCTAGACTTCATTTATTAACAAAAGTCACATATTGCTATGCATATTTGAACAGGCACTTAACACTAAACTTTAAAATGACGATAACTTTTTTTGCTGACGTTAGATTTCAATAAAATAAGGCATATAAGTTGCCCTGATATAAGTGTTACTCGTATATATTTGTGAAAACTGCAATAAAAACCGTTGCGTAGTTTTAAAGATCTAAGCATATACAATATGTATAGGGACAGACCGACAGACAGCGGGAAGCGACTTTGTTTTATATTATGTAGTGAGTGATGTTGTGAAGTACACCAATTTCAAGCCAGATCAACCGTTGAAAAGTTTCCTAATGCGGAGACGGTCCTCGCCGGGCCACTAGAATTTCACTACCAGAGCCAGTCGTGGGCAGAAGCTAGTCTAAAATAAACCTAGGGGGCTACTCCGAAGTTCGTATCATACCATCCTTCTCACTTTCAAATTATTGACAATTAGTGCGAGCGGTACGGCACGAAATAGACTTCGAAAATCGAATTTCGTAGGCCTGCTTACAAAATCAATCGCAATTTAAAACAAACCATAACGCACTAAACAAACCATCTCGAACTATGAAACAATCCGACTGGGCGTCACCCATTAATAATCACCTGTCTCCCTCCCACCTCCACGCTTGACCCGCGCGGAAACGAGACAAACCACTGAAGGGTAGAATCAATATCTATATGACAGTGTTTTATTTTGCCGGGGACATCTCTACATGTGTGCGTGGGCTTGAAGTCCGGGGTTTTGGCATTCCCGCGGGATTTTCTATACGCCCGGTAAGCTAGGTCACCTCTATTTAGCCCGGGATTTGGAAAAATAATGACCGGATAGCTTAGTAGGTATCGCCTCAGAATGCGAAGCCTTGGGTTACGGTTTTGAATCCCCGTGGAGACATTTGCATGAGATGTTTTGAGATCGGAAGGTTCAAAAGAGGTTTTTTTTAGATTATGTATATTTGTTTAATTTATTGGCCTAATAACTAATGCCTTGTAAACATAGTTACGAATAAATAAATCACTCTGTCAGTGCTGTTCGCGATAAACTGAAAAAGTAACTTATTTCCGTGCTGTTTTCACCGATAGATAGTGATTTTTATATTTTATATTTTTACGATGATACATTTCACGTCGCGAACAACTTTGACAGACCATATACTGTGTACTTGTGACGCCGGCATTGATGTTTTACTGTCGCATGTCTTGACTGTGCTCTGTGCTACTAAGTAATAAGAGTCTATAAGAGGGCGCCACTTTCTATGTCAAGATCTCAGATTTTTCCGGAATAGGTACTGAACTGACATTTATATCCCCGACATATAAATAATAATAAATAAATAAATATTTGGGAACAACTCACACAAATTGACCTAGTCCCAAAGTAAGCGCAAGTAAGGCTTGTGTTATGGGTACTAGACAACGATATACATACTTATATAGATAGAAACATCCATAACTCAGGAACAAATATCAGTGCTCATCACACAAATATATGCCCTTACCAGGATTCGAACCCACGACGCTTGCTTCGCAGGCAGGGTCACTTCACTACCAACTAGGCCAACCGCGTCTTCAAATATATGACTTAGTATATCTAAGTAGGGCTGACGATGATCATGATCTAGACTTGGCTCTTATGTTTGTTCACATATTTGATAACGTAGATAAACTTTCAGATATTCTCGTATCTCTGTAACATACGGGACGAATTTATTCCTTACTTGAAATTTGTCCTGAATTGCCCGGCTTTTTCCAATTGTCAACATGGCAACCCTAATGGCCTAACAGGTTATAAATTGATGGATGGCCTACAGTTATAGAATTAGGCTCCGTGATCGATCTTCTACTGCTCTGTCTTGCTCTAACGTATTGGTGTAGCCCGAGACGGTGTTTATCTACATAGTATTCGTGTGACTTTTGTCGGAGTCTGGACATAACACATCTTATGTGGGAGTTGGTGAATTTTTAACGCTGGCTTCAGCATTGCTTTAAGTGTAGAGGGTAGGTTTTTAGACTGGAGTTTTAAATATAAAGCCGTGATAGCCTAGTGGTTCGAATCCTGGGCTCTCGTGGAATTTATGTGCGAAGTTACTTTAGATTGACCATAAGCTTTTTGGTGAAGGGAAATCGGCATACAACTATGAATCAATTCAGTGGTGTGAAGTTCCCGGTCCGCACTCGGGCCGCGTAGGACCAGTAGGCTTATTGTCTAACTCGCTCGCAATCGCCATCGTGTTCACGTGTGACAGCTAGCTGTTTCCGATGCCAATTGTCAGCCCATATATGAACTGTCAAAATGAAGACGATGGCGATTGCGAGCGAGTTAGACAATAGGCCTACAGGACCTATAGCCCAAGCCTTCTCTTTCTGAGAGGAGACCCTGTGCCCAGCAGTGGGTCGAATATAGGCTGAATTATGTTATGTATGTATGTATGTTTCTTAGCCCTCTGGGCTGGAAACATATCTACAAAGCTCCGGTGCTTCGTACTTTTATGCCCATGGGCAGAGGTCATTGTCAAACTCTGAACCCGCTTGCTCGTTTGCCTTCATGGTATAAAAAAACCCGCCCTTAATGTAGTAGATATTTCAGTTACAAATATGTACAAAACACAAATCTCATCTATGTATGTATATCCCTATGGTTACGGTATAGACAGAGCCTTAGGTAATTAAGTTCGCTAATTTGTTTTTTTTTTGACAATTGTGTCTTGTTTCTTTATATTTGTACAATAAAGAATTTACATACTTTCTAGACGCGGTCAACGGTCAAATTGTGGGCGTATAGGTGGAAAGGGGAATCAAAATATGGATGGGTCGCTAGCCGCATCGCGTATCTAACTAATATTATGAACGCGAAAGTATGGATGGATGGATGGATGGATGGATAGATGGATGGATGTTTGTTTGTTACTCAATCACGCCAGAACGGCCCAACGGATCTGGATGAAATTCGGCACATAGAAAGAGAAAAGTCTGGAATAGCACATAGGCTACTTTTTATCCCGGAAAATTGCGTAGTTTCCGTGGGATAGCGATAAACGAATTCTTTGCAGACGAAGTCGCTGGCAACGGCTAGTCAGCAAATAAACCTCATTTTATGCAGTCGGGTAAAACTTTCGCAAACGAAATTGTAATCTATATTTGTTTAGTTAAGACGTTTCACACGTACGCTAAGCCACTTACAGGGTTATCAATCAAAACCAAACCTTCCCTGTATATAATAGGGTGTGTTATCGAACAAAGATCTCATCACAAATAGTTACCTAAGAAGGGGAGGACCCTCCTAACGACGCAGTAGTTTTACCAAATTGCGCCAAAAGCTGTGATTTTTATTATGGTTTACTATTTCTTGGATGGGATGCAGTTTACACAGTTTAATTCCCATTCTAGTTTGGGAATAGAGAAAAACCTTTAGTACGTTTTAATCTACCATTCAGACCTATTAATAAGACCTCTTACCTTAGGCTCTGTCTACCCTGTAAGGGATATAGATGTAATTTGTTTACATATATGTATGTTGACTATTTACAAAACTACACTGCCAATAACCTGTTAAAACAATACCAAGTAAATCAAATACCACCATTATTATAAGTACCCTATTTCGTCTCCCCTCGTAATTTCGCCACCGAGTTTTGATTCGATTTATAAAATAAATTCGATCTTACGCTTTCCTGAACGAATGTTCACATAGAATATCAAGTAGGTATGGACAAGGAAGAGGCGAGGATATCATTGTTTTTCATCACATTTGCGAGTAAATATATATTATAATGTACTAAATAGCTCAACAACAAGTCAACACAACAATTTTACGAAGTGCGGGACTATTTTTTAAGCGTTTTCACCCACACATAATACAAAATGTTGCGTTGCAGAAACGTTAACAGCCAATTGATTCTTATGCGTATAAAGGTTCTATATATTACTAGAACAACTAGCCCTTGTAGTGGCCTTAATGTTGAAATTAAAATGCAACTAACATAGCAACTTTTTTTTTTAATGTGAATAGGAAGGAAAACGAGCAAGTGGGTCACCTGATGGTAAGCGATCACCACTGCCCATAGACACCAGCAACCCTAGAGGGATTGCGGATGCGTTGCCAACCTAGAGGACTTAGATGAAATGCCTCCTGTGCCCGTAATTTCCCCGGCTGTCTTACTCTCCACACCGGACTGCTTAGCGGCAGGATTAGCGAGTAAGATGGTGGTAGCGATCCGGACGGACCTTGCACAAGGCCCTACCACCCGCAAAACTACATTATGTATCTAAAATAGTTCTCTCTTTGTTGCAGATATTGGATCGCAAGATGTGTTTTAGTGAACAGTGAGGTGCGCCTGTGTGCGTCAGTGAACATGTTGTGTTGTGTGTGTGTGTGCGACCTGGACCCGGGTTCTGAATGATCACGTCCATTGAAGGTGAGTTATAAATTGTAGATTATACAACACTTGTATAAAACGCTCCATTATTAGCCGTCTTCATGAGCGAGGCGGATTGGCTCGGATTGATTTGCTGAGTTTTGGGGCTTAACTTTCTTAGTAACGTTTTACAGTTCACGATAAAAATATTTGTATGTAGCTACCTGTGTAGTCCAGTAGGCTTATTGTCTAACTCGCTCGCAAATCTCGCAATCGCCATCGTGTTCATTTTGACAGTTCATGTATGGGCTTGACAATCGACATCGGAATCAGCTAGCTGTCACATTCATACAAGAACTGTCAAAATGAACTCGATGGCGATTGTGAGCGAGTTAGACAATAAGCCTACAGGGCATAAATATCGATACAGCCATCATGTCATATCAAATATATGTCACCGACCTTATTGCTTGAGGCATAAAGGTGTATAGATGTTTATGACGTCTTGGTAATCCTGAAAAACATTTACAGAGCTGTTTAGTCAAAACTAACCCAACTTTTTGAGAGACCCGCTAGCTTATTACGTAACTCGCTCGCAATCGCCATCGTGTTCATTTTGACAGTTCATGTATGAATGTGACAGCTAGCTGATTCCGATGCCAATTGTCAGCCCATACATGAACTGTCAAAATGAACACGATGGTGATCGCGAGCGAGTTACGTAACAAGCTTGCCGGTACTGTTTTACTTATTTAATGAACAAGTTGAAGTTTAAGGGCCTGTGTCACCAATCCTTAAGTGTCAGTTATCTATGATTCCGTCTCTATTTATTACTACGAAACAGACAGAGACGTCATCGTAGATAAATGACAGTTAAGGACTGGTGAGACAGGCCCTAAGTTTAGTTAAAATTTCATGCTGGTTTGGGAGTAAAGAGAAAACATAGAATGTACCAGTTGCTTCTCTTCCTGCGCATGGTAAAAGCCCATCGAGGGAGGGACCGATTTGGAAGAGAGAGGTCGGGGGAGAGAGTCCCACATAACCCCCGGGTCCCCCCGGGCCCTGGGGTACTCGTAAAGAGTTTTCACTGCGTTAAGAAAAAAAAAAAAAAAAGGGACCGATTTGGAAATCTGTTATAGGCTATGCGGCTAGCAACTCATCACTATTTTGATTCCCCTTTCCATCTACCACAATCATACTAAACGTGGCCTTTAGGTCTTGTTACCTCGGACTTCTTAAGATATAGACGTGACTTCGCAGTCCGTCCGTCCGTCCGCCTGTCACCACACCAGGCTGCATCTCAAGAACCGTAATAGCTAGACTGTTGAAATTTTCACAGATTGTGTATTTTTATTGTGGCTACAACAACAAATACTAAAATCAAAATAATAATAATAATTAAGGGGGCTCCCATACAACAGAGTATTTCTGGTACGGCACCCTTCGTGCGCGAGTCCGGCTCGCACTTGACCGGTTTTTGTAATGTCGAAGTTTTAAAACAATATGCGCGATTTCTCTTTGTTTTATTGCGTTAGTTTCTTGTCGTGTGCAGTTAGTATTACTACATCCGCACAGAGCGGCCGCGGGGTCAACGACCCCTATTGTCACCGCTACTCGATTAGACGATTACACTATTTGGAAACTCGATGATTCGTGTTTTGATGCCTTTGTTATATTATATGTTGATTTGGTAATCATCTGAGATCATCTGTTTTTGGTTGGCGGAGGAGCCGAATCATTTGAGATTGCTGCACTGGTTTGTCGGTTCAAGGTCAAGTGGGATATGTGAGAGCAGTCAGATATGTGGACGGGATAAGAAATGAAGATGTGTGATTTCTGTCGACTCGAGTCCGCCTGTAGCGGAAACCAAAAGTCAACTACAGCAAGCTTATTACGTAACTCGCTCTCAATCGCCATCGTCTTCATTTTGACAGTTCATGTATGGGCTGACAATTGGCATCGGAATTAGCTAGCTGTCACATTCATCATGAACTGTCAAAATGAACACGATGGCGATTGCGAGCGAGTTACGTAATAAGCGTGCTGGCCTTATACTCCGAAATTCGATTCCGCTCTCACTAATAGTTATTAATTTGAGAGTGAGAGGGACGGTGTGATACGAACTTCGAAAATCGAATTTCGGAGTAGCCCCCCCAGTACCCGGCCATAAAGATTGCACTTCGGTCTTTGGAAAGAGACAATTGGCGTCACGTAAGTAAGAGCGAGACAACGCTCTACGAAGCCGAAATTAGCCGAGAAGACTGATGTGCACAACCTTTATGGAAGGGTACGCTTATGACTATTTTCAAATCTGTGTATGTAGGTACAGACACCAGCATAAATAAGTGATCATTTTAGTACCTTGTCGCTTTCAGTCGTTACATGATTTCGTATGGTTTTTCAAACATGACTTTAAAGTGACAAGGTACAAAAGTGATCACTTATTTATGCTGGTGACTGTACAAATTCCGGCTAAGTGCGAGTCGGTCTCGCGCACGAAGGGTTCCGTTACTCCGTACCTAAATACATAAATATCTGCAAACCAGTGTAAGCAGAGCCCCGCTCCAAAGCAAATTGTACGCAGTGTGGGGTATTGTGTTGTATTGGTCACTGATATATACAGACGTACATACATTATTCTGGTTTTTAGTATTTGTTGTTACAGCGGCAACAGAAATACATCATCTGTGAAAATTTCAACTGTCTAGCTATCACGGCTCATGAGATACAGCGGCCTTATACTATGAAATTAGATTTTCGAAGTTCGTTTGTTGCCGTTCCGCTCATACTAATACACATTCATTTGAGAGTGTGAGGGACGGTATGACACGAACTTCGAAAATAGAATTTCGTGGTAGCCCCCCTGGTGACAGGCGGACGGACGGACGGATAGCGAAGTCTTAGTAATAGGGTCCCGTTTTTACCCTTTGGGTACGGAACCCTAAAACACAGTCGCAACAGATTTAAACGCTTACAGAGTATTTTAAAACTTGTTGTTTGGACAACTTGTAATCTTTGTAAATCGTATTAGCTCCATACGCAGCGGGCACCAAATTTAGTAAGAAGAGAAACGCGTCGTGGGCGGGTAGGTAATGGCGCCTAGTTTCTATTATGTTATGTTGTATACGTACCTACATACTTAACGTACATAAATCACGTTTATATCTCTTCCGGGGTAGACAAAGACTAAGATAACAAGACCAAAAGGCCACGTTTAGCATGATGGGCATATAGCAGAAAGGGAAATCAAAATAGTGCTGGGTTGGCGATAGAATGTGCCAGTTGCTTCTCTTCTTTTGGTAAAAGCCCATCGAGGTAATGGGCGAAAATCTTCGGAATCATGTATTGTTATAAATAAATATAAATAATAAATAAATATCAGGGAACAATTCACACAAACTGACCTAGCTCCAAAGTAAGCGCTAGTAAGGCTTGTGTTATGGGTACTAGACAGCGATATACATACGTATATAGAGAAATACATACTTAAATAGATAGAAACATCCATGACTCAGGAACAAATATTCGTGCTCATCACACAAATATATGCCCTTACCAGGATTCGAACTCAGGACGTTTGCTTCGCAGGCAGGGTCACTACCAACTAGGCCAACCGCGTCGCCGCGTCGTCGTTATGTTGTACACGTTTTGAGGTTATGTTGGTATATATGTTATCAATCTTAGAACAAACAAAATATTTGCAATTTTCACTTTGAAAAGTGTCTTGTCTCAAAAAATGGATATCTGATAAAAAATGTTGCAAAGTATGATCGAAGCATGAAAGAACAGACACGTACACACCTCACAAATTTACCAATTGACAGGGTACTTATTAAAATACATAAAGTTTGAAATGCATAATGGATCAAAATTTATAATGTGTTTTTCAGGGAATTTTATAAGTTCCTGATAATAAGTGATTTTATTTTATTCATTAGTTCATTCAGCAATCATCGTTTGTGAAGTAATACCAAGTTACAGTCCGTCGAGCTCTTAGAATCCATTCGGTTTTGTCTTGTCTCCCTCACTCGGCCGATTCAAGTAGCAAACCCATAAGAGTGAGTAAGACAGCAAGACAAACTTAATAGGCATTCAAAGGGCTGACCGACGGTAATTGTTTAATTTGAGTGCCATTATTCAAATCCGGGCCTCCAATTTTGCTACTCGAAGCGTCAGTTATTGTTAATGTTATTGTAAAAGTAACTTGGTGCAGCTCGCACTTTGCAATCTATAAAAAGCTGATTCTATGACGTCACGCAATCCTGACCTGGGTCAACTCCACATGCGAATACCCCCCTAGGGGGAAGGGGCCAAAATACCGCCCCAGTCAGCTGTTAGGGGGGCAGGGGGGTGCCTTGCATTATCTATGAGTCCAGTATTTTTTATCTATGGTTTTAGGGTTCGTACATCTAGGACAAAAGGAACCCTTGTCATAAGATCACTTGGTTGTAGGGTCCGTGGGTCTGTCCGTCCGTCGATACGCTTTTTCTCAGGAACGCGTAGAGGTATAGTGTAAATTTGGATTTATTTCTGAAAAAATATAAATAGGAATTAAAAACAAATTAAACTTAAAAACTAAAGTTAAAGTTGGTATAAAGTTGAAATTAATACCGAATACCAGTTATAATTTATCAAAGCCAAATACTGAGGTCTGCGGTACCTTGGAGCTGTGAAAAAATCAACCCTCGAAGTCTACGCAATAAAAAGATATGGCCGTTTATGAGGCATTTCTCATATAAATTAGCAAAGAGAATTGAAACCTACGGGATAGTTCCATTTGTCCTAGAAATTTGAAATTTGGTATGAAGGTAGCTCTTATAGTAAAACTAATGAAATAAGTCTAAAAATCTGTTTTTTTTTTAATGTGTGTTTGTCTATGTACTTAACTGATATAAAATGATCTCAGACTGCGTACATTTTGCTTAGCAGCAGGGCTTTGCTAACACTGGATTTTATATTCACTTGCGTAAAGTGCGACGCGGCTGCGAATCGAGCCCAATTTTTGAATGCAGATTTAAAACTAGCGACCCGCCCCGGCTTCGCACGGTATATTATGCATGTACCTATTATACATATAAACCTTCCTCTTGATTCACTCAATCTATTAAAAAAAACCGCATCAAAATCCGTTGCGTAGTTTTAAGCATACATAGGGACTTAGGGACATAGGTACAGAGAAGGCGACTTTGTTTTATACTATGTAGTGATATCACTTGGTAGTGGTGAAAAATTTGTGTCCGACCGAAGTTACGGTTACGGCCGGTTTCGGCCCAAAAATCATGTTTCGGCCAAAGGTTCGATGTCGGCCATAAAACAGCCGAACCTTTCGGCTGCGGCTGCTTACGCTCACACTAGTTGTCATAATAATAAGAGTGAGAGGGACAGTGATATACAGACATCAAATTTCTGATTACGAGACGTCTGACTTCGGAGTATTTCTTATTGATCTCACTATTACCAGTACCAGTAGGCTTATTGTCTAACTCGCTCGCAATCGCCATCGTGTTCATTTTGACAGTTCATGTATGAGCTGACAATTGGCATCGGAATCAGCTGGCTGTCACATCCATACAAGAACTGTCAAAATGAACACGATGGCCATTGCGAGCGAGTTAGATAATAAGCCTACAGTTTATTAAATTCAAACATTTTATGTAAGTATTTGTGATTGCCCAATCGACCTTAATAAGTTATAAAAACTAAAAACCTACGTGATTTAATACGATCGCGTTCGAGCTTGACCTACATTCTAGGGTCAATTAGTAATCGAGTAGATACCGCGTTACATACTTACACTAACACATATGTTTACAAGATATCTTACAATCTGAATCTGAATTGGATTGATGGATGAAGCGAAGAAGGCAGGATCGTAGTAAGGTCTTTTCATTCTAAACTGTCCTATTTGGTAAACAAACCTCAATGTACAAATTTTTGTAAAGAATAAGGTGTATTATGTTATCAAATAAACCTGAGGCAATATTTTGTACATAATTTTGCTGTTATTTTATCTACGATCCTTTATTTCCGATGAAATAGTTAAAAAATAACAAAAATGAGACGTTTTGAGGTTAGAATTTTGTTTACCAAATAGGACAGGTAAGAATGAAAAGACCTTAGAACAAGTAGTCTTTAAATTTCTAAATGACACTGAAAATTAGAACAGAAAAATCCGAAAAGTAAATATAAACAATCAAGAAGTACAATTCTTATTCATTTGATAGTATCTAAAGTAGTCCCTGCCTAGCTCTATAGAAAAGAGGCCGTCGTATGTAGTATTAGAATTATTCTAGAATATTTCCGCATGTGATAAGATAAATTTGATTGAACGTTCCTGTAAAAGATTATTTCTAAACGACACTGAAAATTAGAACACATAGAAAAATCCGAAAAGTAAAGGCTATGGCCGGGAATCGAACCCGGGTCCTCGTCATTCCGTGACGCGTGCTATACCCCTACACCACCCATAGCAGGTAACCTACCATGGGTAGCAGGTTACAGGGTTCGATTCCCGGCCATAGCTTTACTTTTCGGATTTTTCTATGTGTTCTAATTTTCAGTGTCGTTTAGAAATAAAATTTGGTTCACTAACGTTTGACCTAAAAATTATTGACAAAATGATCGTTTGACGAACTTTAAATATCTGATAAACCGTAAACTTTTTTAAAAACTTAGAAAACAAACCTTTTTTTTTTTTTTTTGTTGCCCGGGGGAAATCTGCTGTAACCAGATAGTCCAGATACCCTATCACCACGGGGAGGCGATGGGGTTATGTGGGGTTTTCCCACTAAAACCCCCGGGGTGTTCCTTCCTCACCGCTTTTCTGGCGACGTAACGGTTCAGCGGTATAACCCGTTACATCGCCAGAAGGCGGTTATCCGTTTCCGGATTCTTCTTTTGTAAGGCCAATCTTGGTCTTCTTTTCCCATCAATGGCGTGTCAGGAACACTTAACACGCCATTCTGCTCGAGGACCTTATTCCTTGGGGTCACAGACGTCCCCGTGTCCGTAACCCTAGGTCCTCATTTAAGGTGGGAGCCGGCGGTGTTGAACCTAACCTAATGTGACCCATAAAGGTTTTCGATTTTTAAAAAAGTTCACGGTTTATCAGATATTTAAATTTTGTAAAATGATGCTTTTGTCAATAATTTTTAGGTCAAATGGAAGGACACCATAAAATTTCTAACGGTAAAACGTAAAAATTAAACATTAAAAAAAATCAAGATGTAAATTTCTTTGATTAATTTGATTGAACGTTCCTGTAAAAGATTGTCATCGTAATTTTGGATTCAACTTTGAGAGTGAGAGGGGTGGTATGATACGAACTTCGAAAATTGAATTTCGGAGTAGCCCTTCAGTCTCCATTCATTTATTTTATACTGTCAAGTATATATTTGTGTGCCTACTTGGACTTATAAATTAAATAAAAATAATTATGAATATTTTATTGAATCAGGCGTTACTTTGCGGAGGTGAACACAAAATATTTACCTTGCTACTCCGCTACTTACGTGCAAGATAACCAAGCTTGTGCCAAATATATACGTTTTGCATGCAAGCCCTCCCACCGCTACTGCCACACAAAACGCACACAAATCCCACAAACTTAATTAATCCTATCACCACACAAACACTGACGCGCGTTATTAATTTGTTATATAATTATGAATGCAAACAACATCACTTCAAATTGTTCCGGATTATTTTAACAGGTGGTTAGGTTAGATTGACTACATAGCTCTGGGGCCTTACCTTGACGTTTTAATGCGATTCAGTTTACGTCCGCTCGCTGTCAGATCCATACTAAATATAACAGCTAAAACCTGCAACCCTAAACTTGCTGCTAAATGTTTGTGCCCGAGTCATGGATGTTGTATGTATTTAAGTATGTATTTATCTACATTATATAAGTATGTTTATCCGTTGCCTGGTACCCATAGCACAAGCTCTGCTTAGTTTACTTAAAGTTAAAATCCCCTCCGTAGTAGTACTTAAAATTAAAATCCCCTCCATCCAGTCGAGTCGAGTTGACGTTGATATAACTAACAAGCCAACAACTAACGCGAGCACCGCGCCGAGTCCACACGAAGATTCCCGATTCGGTCCGAGCAGTCATCCAGCCGCCGATTAGTTACTAATATTAGTAGTCGTTATTCGATTATCGGCATTATAATTAATAATTTCAAATTCGAATTATGATATTAGTAATGTATAATCATTCGAGGGCAAGGGCGCACGTGGGCTCTACAGAGACTTAAGTAAACGCCTGAGGGAGGCAACGGACGACCCTCGCGCCGGCAGCTTTCTCGCACAAAGACTCGCAATTGCGATACAACGCGGGAATGCTGCCTGCGTGATGGGGACCCTACCTAAGGGTCCAAATTTGTTATAATTTTTATTTTTAAGGTAGCTTTAGTTTATGTTTTATATCACTACTTTGTAATCATACTATAATGTTATTTGCATTTAATTAAACTATATTAAGTAATCATTCGAATCAGCAAATTAGTCGAAGTCGCCCATCACTTACTCTTTATAGGAGTGTTCAGTCAAAATAACCGAACCACCGGCCACCGGCCACCGGTGGATGCAGGTGGCGACTTGCCGTTCATTATGGTGTGCTAAGGGGGTGGCCTTTGTTCAACAGTGGACGTCTTCAGGCTGATGATGATGATGATGAACCGAACCACGCCTGAAACATTTCGGGATAAGTTGTAAGAAACTGGCACAGGAAACTGGTCACTTTGGGGAACCTGAAAGAAAAGTTATATAAGTACCTATTGTTAATTTCTAAACAACACTGAAAATTAGAACACAGAAAAATCCGAAAAGTAAAGCTATGGCCGGGAATCGAACCCGGGTCCTCGTCATCCGTGACGCGTGCTATACCCCTACACCACCCATAGCAGGTACCTATTGTTGTATAGTCACTACATGGTGTAAGTGCCGGCACGTAATACGGTATCCGTGGGTGCGCACCCTCTGCGCAGATCTCCTCCACGTGACTCGTCATCGCTAGGTTTACGTCCTGGCACGTATACAGTTGCCGGCAAACATCTTGGAGCATGACCTTGTATGCGCAGAAGTGAATTTAGCGTCTCTTTGGTATACGGCGCGAACTTACCCCTTCCACGTTCTTGCTCAAGAATTTTGCCGTACATACATACATATCGTCACGCCTCTTTCCCACAGGGGTAGGCAGAGACTACTTTGTTCCACTTGCTACGATCCTGACATACCTCTTTCGCTTCATCCACATTCATCAATCTCTTCATACATGCTCGTCGGTTTCGGGTACTCTTGACTTGGCCTTTCTCCAAAACGTCCCCAATTTGATCACGGAACGTCCGCCTAGGCCTTCCCCTCCCAACGCACCCATTCACACTCCCCATATAAATCTGTTTAGTTAATCTTCTTTCATCCATCCTCTCTACGCCGAAACCGCCGCGGTTTTGCCGTAAACTGTATAAAACAAAGTCGCTTTCCGCTGTCGGCCCCTTTTTACGCTTAATGATTTCCTCGGCTAACTGTACCGCAAGTGGCATCTGTTTTTCATGCGTGTATTAATGTCGTGTCTCTGTGGTTCCAGGAACGGTATGGAGAAGGAGAATGGGGACGGCGGTGAGGCGGCAGGGAAACCGCCGCCCGACGGCCTGCTGGACGCCGCCGGCCTCTTCGGAGGTAATGCTGCCACTACTGCCTCAAGTCCGCCATTTCCCATTCCGTACGGAACGTCTAGCATGAGCGAGAGCGCGCGCACAAGAGTCGCGTCGCGCGCGAGTTAGATGGCCAGTCTTTTTCTTACTGTTCGATCTAGGAAGAGACGGGAAGTCAACCACGCGCTCGACGCGACTTGCGCGCTGTCGTGCTGGCCGGGCTGATGCCTCAAGTCCGCCTTTTCCCATTCATAATTCATTTATTGCATGAAAACGGGTACAGAAATTCCGTCCTGGGGCCTTACCATGACGTCTTAATGCGTTTCAGTTTAGGTTCGGTCGCTGTCAGATTCATACTAAACTAAAAGTGACAGCTAAAACTTGAACTGAGTCGGAACTAGGACGTCATGGTAAGGCCCCTGATTGTTACTAACCTCCGTCTTACGAGCTAATCATGTTGTTACTTAGCAGTACTTGCGATTTTGTTCCGGCGTGGAGAGTAAAGCAAGACTTCCGAGCAAAACGGCTCTGGCGTCACTGACGCTGCGACAGTGCGATAGTATTGTGCAGTTTGAAAAAGTATGAAGGAACTTCCGAGCGCAGCGTCACTGTCGCAGCGGCAAGTGACGCTGCACTCGAAAGTACCTTCATATATTTTCATACTGCGTAATACTATCGCACTGTCGCAGCGACAGTATCGCCGCGTCAGTGTCGCCAGAGCCGCTTTGCTTGGAAGTCTAGCTTAAGACCGCTGGTGAAATTACTGTAGACCGACCGCTTAAGAGGCTGACAACACCTAATTTTGTTGAAATTGATGTTATGAAATAGTTTCTTCTCCTTCACTAACAGGCATGCGATCCGTATGTGTGAAGAGTGGCGCTGCTCAAGGTCATTTGCTGTTGACAGCGCCTTAACTGATTCCTCGCCCGCGCGGCACAGGAGCCCGAGAAAGGTGCGGGCGGGAGGCGCACTGCTTACCCGCCCGCACCGCTTTCGGTCCCCTTTGTCGTCCTGCCTGATCCTACCCTGCGCCCCTGTACCCGCGCGGGCGAGGACTCAGCTAACCAATCAATTCTTTAATCAGCTGATCTAGATGCTCGTTTTCCACCGTAGTGTTATGTTTTTTAGTAAATAAATAAAATAAATAATAAATAAAATTAATTCATATTCACTGTCAGAATCAAAATTCCTGTATTAACCTTTAAAGAAACAACCTTTTTAAAGCACATTTGTTTGATCACTCGTAACTCGGCTGGGGTCATTGCCCTCTCGACGCTAAACGACCAACATACATCCGCGCTCCATAACAACCTTATGTTGTAAGCAGCTAAGTCTCTTTTGCTCTGAACGGATGGCTAGTAGTGGAATAGTAAAAACTATGTGATAAGATGTGATAACTTATTGCAATAGTCATTATTGGTACCTATTTGAATTCCTTAATCCGTAAGAATGAGCTCTTGTTTGTTAAGAATTTGAGGATAAAAGTGATTTAAACGTTTGAAGTCCGATAAGACGTTGACGTATCGAAAAAAACGGGCCAAGTGCGAGTCATACTCGCGCACCGTGGATTCCGTACAAATTCGGCGAGTGATATATAAAATTCAGTGCCCGAATCTTAAACTTAAACTCAAACTCTTAGCAATATATAGGGAGTGCGAGGATTTCCGTATATTTAAAAATAAAAAAAATAAAAAATATAAATCATTTATTTCGGACATCAAGGTCCATATCGGGTTAGTAATACAACTTAGAGCACTATGTTAGTTAATTAAAATTAAAATGGAAATAAAAAATAAAATAAAAATATAAAAACAAATTATACAAATTTAATTTAATTTAATACAACTAGCACACATTACATATAAAGCAACATTGGGTGAAGATCATTACTTGTTTTGAAGCTCGTTATTCGTTGAACAATTTGTACATCAGTAATTCTTACTCCTTTATATATAAGGTTAAATTAAAACAAGATTTTAAAACAGACTACTAACATACTAAACTTTACTACTACTACTTTTACTTAAGAGTTTTTAATGATTCACGGTTAAGTTCACGGTTAGGTCTACCCGTGATCATGATGCATGCAACTGTATCGAAATATCGGGTGCTCAATAAAGGTAATCGCGGTTCACATCCCGTTTATAATATTTCGAATGTACTTTTACTTATTTACGCATAATATGACTGCTTGCCTTTTTTTGTAATCTATAATCTTTCTGTACCAGGTTAGCAGGAAGACATCCTTTCTTAGGGATAAGTTCGCCTTTGTAGTATTTTCTGTGTACTTCTGTATGTTTAAATTTTTATGTGCAATAAAGAGACATACATACATATATACTAAAACTATAAAGTAAATACTTCGTCAAATCCGCCACAGGCATCGACCCCGAGACGCTGGCCGCGTTGCCTCTCATTCTTACTTGATTTGTTCTTTTTAAAGTACGCAAGTACTCATGAGGTTAAAGCTAAAGTAACACTGACAGTTAGGTCAATAGCAACTAAATTAAATGTTCTCACGAACAATACGCAGAAGGCGATAGGCAGGTAATATTTGAAAGCGGACGGTCTGACTCATCCATAAATTTAACATCGCGACCGTGGGTGTGTTATTGCGGTGGATGCGGCATGTCGAATCAAGTTTTTGTATGTATGTAAGATTAGCTGTTGCCCGCGACTTCGTCCGCGCCGAAGCCTATGACACTCACAAGTTATGTAGCTTTCTATTGGTAAAAGAAGGGTAGCACTCCGGGAGTGCCGGCAGAAGTGAAAACAGCAGCTTAGATTAGATTTTAATGTTGTAACCTCCATGATGCTCAAGACGCGTACCTAATTCAGTAAAAATAGCTCAAAACGTGGCAAAATATATGGAGAACATTTATCTATGGGGATGGATACCTTATGGGGTGAAGTCAAAATTTATCAACTCTCCCCCCCTCCTCCGGGGTGCGCGTCCCCCCTCACGCCCCCCAAAGTGTCCCGAAACGCGGATTTTTGAAATTTTGCCAAATTTCCCATACATTGGATTCTTATTTGATTGAGCTAACCGTACTGGCCGCTTACAAAAAAAAACGTACGTATTATCTATATTGACAGACCTCTAACAATGTGCTGATGCCCTAGTACTTTTCCTCCACGATTCAACAAAAAAACACTTCAAAATTCGAACGCGATTCATTCGTATACTTCAAAATGAGCTCTTAGTCAGAGGATCCTCATATCTTGGTACTTAAACTCTCCCTCCGTCTTACGCCTGACGCGAGTTTCAAATTTTTTACCTATCCAAAAAGTGCCCAACGCCGCTAAAGAATTTTTCACTTAAAAAAATCAAAATCGGTTCAGTAGATCCAGAGATATCCCTCTACTCTACAACCTCAAATTCTCAAACTTTGCCTCTTTGTTATATGTTTGCAAGACTAGCGACTCGCCTCGGCTTCGCGCGTTTTATTGAACTATACGTAAACCTTCCTCGTGAATCACTCTATCTATTAAAAAAACCGCATCAAAATCCATTGCGTAGTTTTAAAGATTTAAGCATACATATGGGCAGAGAGACAGACAGACAGGAAAGCGACTTTGTTTTATACTATGTACTGAGTAATGATACCGACTTAAAAAGTAGCGAGTACTTAAAAATGGCAGCAGCTATCTTGCACAAGGTCCAATCGAAAGAGTACTCCACTGGTACTTTGATATTAACCCGGTTTTAACGCTTGTTTAGTCACTTTGATGATCAGCACGAGTGCGTTGGCAGATGATAAAGCTTGTTTGTAAATATGCGCAAGCGCCGATCTTCTGTCAATATAGACAAGTGTTACGGTTACGACGGTTATGCAAGTGCATGTTCAAATATTGTGAAGGGATATTCTTTTTGTCCGAGAAAATTGAAGTTCCGAATGTATAGTTCGACATAGTTTTCGTTAGTCATGAAGCGTTTTATTTTTTTACTAGTGACCCGCCCCGGCTTCGCACGGTATATTATGCATGTATTATACATATAAACCTTCCTCTTGATTCACTCTATCTTTTAAAAAAACCGCATCAAGATCCGAGAGAAAGCGACTTTGTTTTATACTATGTAGTTTTTTTTATTAATAATAAATAAATAAAAATAGACGACTAAGTTGCTAAGCGCAAAACGCATAAACGGGTTGACATTGTGGCAATTTATTTTATGTAATTTTATATGGTTTTTTTTTAACTACTTTTGTGATTGTCATAAATAAACTTCTTCTTTCTTTCAAATTAGTGCATATTTTTAAGTGGTGGTCGGGCAAAGTTTTTAGAAAAAATATTTTAAAAATTTGAAACTGGCGAAGCTAGTAAAAAATATACTTAGCTGTTGCCCGTGACTTCATCCGCGCAGAATTATATATAGTCTATGTTCATCAATCATTAGGGATAATATAGGCTTTTCAAATCGGTCCTGTAGTTTTAGAGCCTATTCAATGCAAACAAACAAACATTCTAATCCTGATCATTCCTCTGTATAATGTTGGTGTAGATGTTGCAACACATGCCTCCTCCAGTTAAATTTAATCATTTTCCGTGTGTTGCAGATTAGCCGTTGCCTCGGTTATGTTTTTTTCGTATCACTTAGCACATTTCCTGAATTAGACGACTGGATTGACGCACACTTAATCTTGAACTCTAAGCTTACGTCATAAAGACTAACATTCTAGTTCACGCGAGTGCTCCAGTTAAAAAAGTCAAATTTATTGATGAATCACATGAATATGGATCTATTTGCTTGTATTATAAAGTTGATTGTTGAATGTCGTTTATTCATACCTAGGCCAGTGTTTTGATAAAATTATGTTCTGTCGTGTTACGGAGTTGACTTGAACAGCGGATTTAGAATATCTACATTACTGTTATTTTAGGAAGGAATATGTAAATTATTCCTTGATAATTATTTTGATTACCCTTTCCACCTTTACGCCTACAATCATGCTTAACGTGGCCTTTAGGTTTTGTTACCTTAGGCTCTGTCTACCCCGTAAGGGATATAGACGTGATTTGTGTATGTGTGTACCATACGCAGGAAGAGAAGCAACTGGTACATTCTATGTTTTTAGGGTTCCGTACCTCAAAAGGAAAAAACGGAACCCTTATAGGATCACTTTGTTGTCCGTCCGTCTGTCAAGACCCTTTTTCTCAGGAACGCGTGGAGGTATCAAGCTGAAATTTATATCAAATATTCAGGTCCACTGCCCCTTGGAGCTGTGAAAAAATCAAACTTCTAAGCCAACGCAATCAAAAGATACAGCCGTTTATGCCGCAAATTTCCGCAACTCTCAAGGGAATCAAAACCTACAGGGTACTTCCCGTGAACGCAGAATCTTGAAATTTGGTATGACGGTAGGTCTTATAGCACAGATTAAGGAATAATTGCAAAAACCGTAAATATGTATGTTTATCTGTATATATCAGTGACCAATATAAAGTGACCCCACACTACGTACATTTTGCTTTGGTTAAGGGCTCTGCTTACACTGGTTTGTAGATAATGATACGGAACCCTCGGTGCGCGAGTCAACTCGCACTTGTTTTTTCTTTACCCCAGACCAGCATGCTGCCCTCCTAATTAAAAAGGACGTATATGTGTGTCATATGAAACGCATATACGTCCTTTTTCATTAGGACGGCAGCATACAACAGTTGTTATTAACTAGCTTCTGCCCGCGACTCCGTTCGCGTAGAATTAGATTGAAGAACTGATGTTGATAGTTAAATTATGCAATGTTCTATATATATGGGACTAATGTATGTATGTATGTATGTATAACTCTTTATTGTACATAAAACACATCAACAACTAACAACAACACCACCACGGCAACTAATCTTAATAATGATAATTTTCTAAAAAGAACTGTACACATGTTCTTGCTTGGGTTATAAGGTTTTTTTTTTTTATTTGATTAGGAAGGCAAACGAGCAAGTGGGTCAACTGATGGTAAACGATCACCACTGCCCATAGACACCCGCAACCCTGGAGAGATTGCAGATGCGTTGCCAACCTAGAGGACTAAGATGAAATGCCTCTTGTGCCCGTAATTTCCCCGGCTGTCTTACTCTCCACACCGGAACACAGCAGTGCAAGCACTGCTGCTTAGCGGCAGGATTAGCGAGTAAGATGGTGGTAGCGATCCGGACGGACCCTGCACAAGGCCCTACCACCCGCAATCGTTCTCGGTAATTTACATCATAATGTATGCTGATAAAAGAGATGATGCTAAGACTTATTCGTATATATTTGTTCCTGAGTCATGGATGTTTTCTATCTATATAAGTATGTATCTCTCTATATAAGTATGTATATCGTTGTCTAGTACCCATAACACGAGCCTTACTAGCGCCTACTTTGGGACTAGGTCAATATGTGTGAATTGTTCCCTAATATTTATTTATTTATTATTTATTTTTATTCAACCGCCCCCTCCCCTTCCACGAATGTGGTACTGTAAAGTGGTAGCGGAGTACCAAGGTATTTTCTTCTTTTAAAATGATTCGTAGTTCTGAGATACATACAAACAATCAAGATTTACCTGGTTATTGTACCGCTGTTGAAGTATCGTTTGGCTTTAAAATAAAGGTTGACGCGGAGATAAAATGTATTTACTTGGCGATGTTAAATTAAATATTTATTAGTATTACAAAAAGATAAGCTCGAGCACCGACCGGTTGGCTCAGAGGTTACAGTCCGTGGATATTGCTAGTGTTTCCGGGTTCGATTTCCACCAATCAAATCGTTCTACTGTATACCTTTTTCTGTTTTGATTGTTATATGTGGTGTTCAATAAAGAGTTATTGTATTGTATTGTATTGTATTGTATCGTTACTGCCACTAAAGCTAATTTCACTTCCATGCTGGGGCCTTACCATGACGCCCTAATTCCGACTCAGTTCAAGTTTTAGCTGTCACTTTTAGTATGAATCTGACAGCGAGCGAACCTAAACTGAATCGCATTAAGACGTCATGGTACGGCTCCAGTAGGCTTATTGTCTAACTCGCTCGCAATCGCCATCGTGTTCATTTCGACAATTCATGTATGGGCTGACAATTGGCATCGGAGTCAGCTAGCTGTCACATTCATACAAGAACTGTCAAATGAACACAATGGCGATTGCGAGCGAGTTAGACAATAAGCCTACTGCTCTGGAAGCGCAGAAAAAACAGAATGTAAAAAAGAGTATTTATAAAGAGTTGAGAGTTGTATGTATAAAGAGTATTTTTATTGTATTGTAATGTATCAGCGGCTTCTCTCTCCGCATAGATGGTAAACGTCCATGCGGATGCGGCTAGCAACCCACTACTATTTTGATTCCTCTTTCCGCTTTATCGCCTACAATCACGCTAAAGTGGCCTTTAGGTCTTGTTACCCTAGGCCCTGTCTACCTATGGGATAAAGACGTGATTAACGTGTGTGTACAGTCCATAAGCTCTTAGAATTCCATTTGGGTTTGTCTTGTTGACTCACTCTTATGGGATTGATACTTGACTTGAATCGACCGTTGGTATATAAAACTCGAACGACATTGTGAGAACTTTTATGAACTGTAATGTATGTAGGTATGTATATGTCGCAAAGCAAGGCGGCTCAACTTTTTTATCAGTCGGGCGAAGTGGACAATTCAGATATTAAAGACTATTGCGGGCCATTTAAAAAAAAAACCGGCCAAGTGCGAGTCGGACTCGCGCACCGAGGGTTCCGTATCATTATCTATAAATATCTATATTCCAGTGTAAGCAGAGCCCTGCTCCAAAGCAAAATGTACGCAGTGTGGGGTCACTTTATATTGGTCACTGATATATACTGACATACATGTGGGATCGTGAGAAGGAAACAAACTTTTAAGAAAATAATGAAAAGTTTATTTTAAAGAAAATACTGAATAAAAAACAAATTATAGGCAACAGAAAAGACTTGTGTTCGCTAAAGGCACCCGATCGTATCTCACACTCTCAACTCACTCGCTTGCACCATTCACTCCACCGGAAATCTCTTCCAGTCATTCGATCAGCTCTCTCGCATCAATCATTCGTCCACAGACTCACCTACATTCCCACATTCGGCCATCCTACACACATGACTGTCCTCAGGCATACCTCTAAACATAACATCTTTACATCAGAAAAAAAACAAAATCTTAAGTGTGGTACGCTTAACACTATACACTATACAGTTATGTGCAAGGCTTTAGACACAAACATTACGGCTCTACAGCTCTACCAAAAGTCTTTGAAACTAAACCTAAAGCAACAATACAGTAACACAACTCAACAATTTGTAATGATGCATTATTTACACATCTGTAAGAGCAACATGTTTAAACCTACTAATAATACAACAACATCATAATATGTTTGAATACAACATAAACATTCGTGACGTTCTTATTCTAATATAAACCCAGTTTATTTTTTTTACCACAAAAAAGATAAACAAACCTTAAAGAAAAATCGACACATCATATAAAAAAACAAACAACACAGTGATAGTACATTTTCATGGCAACCGTAAAATACTCGCCTGATACGAACCTCATGAATGTGCTTGTACTAACTGTTGGGCCAGGGCTTCATGTTGTCAGCTGAAGAAGCAGTCTTGCCAGGACCCTCTGATGAGCTCTGTATCTTCTCAACGTCGTATCGGTCATTGCCCTTCACTGCAACTATCTTGTACGGCCCTAAGAACTTCGGTTTCAGCTTGAGGCACGTTCCGAACTGCGTCCGTAAGATGGCGACACGGTCTCCCACCTGATACAGTTTACTCGCTTTGCGTCTTTTATTGTAGGTGCGTTGATTTTCTTCTTGTACCTTTAATATTTGGTTCTTCGCCGATCTGCGTAGTTCTTCTCTTGTTTGTATGTAATAGTCTCGATCCTCTTGCTGGAGCATTTCGTACATTTTCAGGTCATCTTTAGTACGCATCCTTGTACCGACCATTAGCTCGAACGGCGTTGTATCGATGCTACGCTGATACGTGCTATTTAACGCTAACTGGAGCCTCGCCACGTGCCTGTACCACAGACTTTGATCTGAAATACAAATCTTCGTTAACACTGAAATCATTGTTCTATGAATAATTTCGACTTGCCCATTTCCCCTTGGTACCCCAGTCGTTATAGAAACATGATTAATATTTTCCTCTTCACAATAATTTTTGAAGTCGTTACTCGTGAATGCCGCTCCCCTGTCTGTAATAAATCTGGATGGGTTACCGAAACATTGCTGGTGTATTCTCAACTTATCAATCGTCTCTTTGGCCGTCGTCCCCTTTACTGGAAAAAGCCACACAAATTTAGAAAATGCATCAACAATAGTGAGTATATAATTATACATCTTCTTTGTCTCCATCATAGGGCCAATGTGATCCAAGTGTAGAGTAAACAATGGAATATTGCTCTTCTCTATGCTATGAAGAAATCCTTCTGGCTTTCCTGCCTTCTTCGTGGCCAGTAGGCATGGCACACATGTCACGATAAACTCATCTATCTTTCTTGATAAATCCTTGATGAAATATTCTTTGTTTATCATTTCTGTCATTTTCTTCTTTCCAAAATGACCTACTGCATGTACTCGTTTTAGTATATCGTTTTCCATATCCTTCGGGATGACAAGTAATGTACCTTTGTACAGTAGTCCATCTTCAATGGTATAATCATGGTACTCGCGTTCTTTCAGCATCTCCATGATCGCCATCAGTCCCTCATCAGACTTTTGAGCTTCACGCAGCCTCTCATGCAGCTCCCTTGTCACAATTCCAGTGAATGGTGCTCGGCTTAATGCGTCGACATGTCTCATTTGTGATCCTGACCTATGCGAGATTACATAGTCATATTCTTGAAGAAGTAACACCCATCTCGCGACTCGAGTAGATAAATCTTTTTTCTTCAATGTCATCTGTAACGCCTTGCAATCTGTAACGATTTTAAACTTTATTCCATATAAATAAGTTCGAAATTTCTTTACACCTTCTATGATAGCCAGAGCCTCTAACTCATAGCTAGTGTATTTTTTCTCCGCGTCGTTCGTCTTACGGCTCATATAATGAACCGGATGCAGATGTTCATCCTCAGCACATCTTTGCAACAATACAGCTGAATACCCATACACTGACGCATCAGTGTGCAACTCTGTTTGCAGGGCTGGGTCGTAAATCTTTAATACAGGACTACTAGCTAGTTTAGACTTTAATTCATTAAAGGCTGCTTTGTGCGACTCATCAAACACAAAACATACATTTTTCTTCAATAAGTCTGTCAATGGTCGAGCAATCAATGCATAGTTAGGTACAAACTTTCTGAAGTACGACGTCAATCCAATGAACCCATGAAGCTGCTTTAAAGTTATTGGTTGGGGAAATCTTACCACAGCATCGGTTTTGTCCGGTGATGGCCTCACCGTTCCATCTTCTACCATATAGCCGAGGTATTCCACTTTTCGTTGAATGAGCTGAGTCTTACTCCAGTTGACTTCAAGTCCATACTCTGAAGCTCTCATTAGTACTTCTTTAAGTCGTTGCACGGCTTGTACCTCGTCTTCTGAAATTATTATTAAATCGTCAATAAAAATTAATAAATACCCTTTTGCCACTAAATCTCTGAATATTATACTAATAAATCGTGTGAACACTTTTGGACAGACAGAAAGACCAAATGGTGCCTTCAAAAACTCATATTGACCGTTATGGGTTACAAAAGCTGTGTATTTTATGGAGTCTTCATGTACTCTTAAATGAAAGTAACCATTCTTCAAGTCCAAGGTGCTGAATACTTTAGCCTTTGACAACTTATCTATGTGGTCATCTATTATTGGCAATGGATGTTCATCTTTAACCATTTTTTCATTTATTCGGCGATAATCCACACATATTCTGGTGCTGCCATCTTTTTTCTTCACAAGGACCAACGGACTAGCATATTCAGAATAACTTACCCTGATAACCCCGTCATTCAACCACTGAGTCACCTGCCGTTCCACTTCCTTCTGCTCCACAAGAGCCAAGCGTCGAGGTCGCTGAGCAACTGGGATGTCATCTCGTAGGACGATTTTCAACTGAATCGGGGCTTCCCGCGTCTTGTTCGGCCTATAGGTATCCACCAACTGCGACACTTCCCGCTGCACAACTTGATCTACTCCGTACCCTAAAACATCAGAAACAAACACATCGCACGAGAAATTACGAAGCCAGCTTTCATCGCGCTTCAACAATTGTACACGGTTGCCATTCAAAATTACAGTCACCGTCTGTAACAATTCCTGACCTAAAATAACAGAATACGGCATAATGTCTCTAGGTACGATATGTAGCACTACGTTTTCAAAACACTGCCCGTCGATAGAAATGTTCGTCGTAACATATCCAGAAGAAACCACTTTCGATGCACCAAGTCCAGTCAAAGAAAGTTCCCGCTTTGTGAAGTTCGGCGCGCCTAACAACGCATAACAATCTTCCGACACAAGATTGACATCACTACCGGAATCTACTAACGCAATAACACTTCGATCGAACAGAAAAATCTTCTTCGTCGGCTTCCGATCGATACCGTTATCAATGTTATCATTGTTATCAATGTTTTCACGTCGGTCGCGAAGATAACACGAACTGTCAGTGTCAGCGCTGTCAGTGTGACATCTGATGTCTATCGCCGCCATCGCCGCCATGTTCACGTCGTTCCCGTTCAGCAACTCGTTCTTTCCATTCGCACGAACGTCAGTTTGCATACTCGTCACGTTCGCGGTGAATGATTTCGCCGTACCGCTTCCGCTTGCGCCTGCGCCGCCATTGTGTTTCTCACCAGCTGATTTACTCGATGCCGCCGGAGATGTACATTGCGCAGATATGTGCCCGAATTGGTTACATCGGAAGCACTTTGTACCTTTTTCTTTATGCGGGCACATACTGGACACATGATTTTCTTCCCCACAGCTGTAGCACTTCTTCTTGTAGTTATGTTGAACCGGTTTAGGTTTGTTTTTTCTCACATCATTGTTTTGCAAATATGGTCGCATCTTACTTTTGATAACTTCATATATCTTAATCTTCTCCTTCAAGTCGTTATATGAAGTCACACCATAAAGCATAATCTTGTTTGTCTCGAGATCTTCTATCCCGTCGACAATATACTGGATTGCCACATAGTCAGGCATTTTACCACGTTTACCCAACTCGCGCATCGTCAGCAAATAATCCAGGCAACTTTCATCTTTATTCTTCTTACGTGCCGCCATTAACTCGTGTATCGCCTTGATATCTACCGTGTCGGGGAATTCTTTACTGAGCGCGTATTTTAACTCATCCCACGACTTAAACGGTCGTTCCGCTCTTAACCAAAGCGCTGCGGTACCTATCATGCTGCGCCTAGCAACAATCAACCGCTGTAAGGGCGTCCACCCAAATATTACCGCATTTTCGTCGATGTCATCGATAAATTTGGTTACGCTGTATGTCTTATCTTGACCGCTGTACTTTCTTATGAGTTCGTCAATATACTGCAGGCTACCACCTTCTCTAACGTCGTTTGTCGTCATCACCAGGGGTATCGGTGACGCTAACGGTGATTTCGGTGCCTTTTTCGCAGTCGTCGTGGCCGACGTCGTCGCCGTCGTCGTCGTCGTGTTTGTCGGCATTATTATTTTCAGTTGTGCCCCGCTTACACCTGCACTTTCGCTCGATGCCTCGTGGAAGTTATCGGTGTACATCTCGCCGATGTGCTGTTTTTTTGCCGCTCAAAAGCTACCGTCTTGCTCCAGAACCAGCAGAAAACTCGTCTTCGTCGTTATTTCGGCCGCCCGTCGTAAATAGCAACCAAAAGTTTCAAAATGTAACCGCCTCGTTACACCACGTAGCACACCACTTCGTCGTCTTCAGTATTTTTTTTTTCCTTCCGATCCCGGACGAGCCCCCAAAATGTGGGATCGTGAGAAGGAAACAAACTTTTAAGAAAATAATGAAAAGTTTATTTTAAAGAAAATACTGAATAAAAAAACAAATTATAGGCAACAGAAAAGACTTGTGTTCGCTAAAGGCACCCGATCGTATCTCACACTCTCAACTCACTCGCTTGCACCATTCACTCCACCGGAAATCTCTTCCAGTCATTCGATCAGCTCTCTCGCATCAATCATTCGTCCACAGACTCACCTACATTCCCACATACATACATATTTACGGTTTTCGCAATTATTCTTGAATCTGTGCTATAAGACCTACCTCAAATTTCAAGATTCTGCGTTCACGGGAAGTACCCTGTAGGTTTTGATTCCCTTGAGAGTTGCGGAAATTTGCGGCATAAACGGCTGTATCTTATGATTGCGTTGGCTTAGAAGTTTGATTTTTTCACAGCTCCAAGGGGCAGTGGACCTGAGTATTCGATATAAATTTCAGCTTGATACTTCCACGCGTTCCTGAGAAAAAGGGTCTTGACAGACGGACGGACGGACGGACGGACAACAAAGTGATCCTATAAGGGTTCCGTTTTTTCCTTTTGAGGTACGGAACCCTAATGATCAGCGGGCCACAATGTTGCTCGCGGGCATAGGATTGAGCAGCCTTGTTGTAAAGTCTCTGGTTTAAAGTTACCGTTACAATATACAATGCACTCCCCGCCCGCACCGCTCTCAGTTCCCTTTGTCGTCCTAGCCTGCGCTCCTGTACCCGCGCGGGCAAGGACTCAGTTAAGGCGCTGTCAACAGCAAATGACCTTGAGCAGCGCCACTCTTCACACATACGGTTCGCATGCCTGTGAGCGAAAGAGAAGAAACTATTCCGGCAGCTTGGCGCGCGTCTAAAATCTTGCAAATAAGACACAAATAATAAGAAATAAAAAAAAGTATGGATTATTTGTGAAATATGACTCGTTAGCCGTGTAGGTATGAATATGTTGACTTCATGTTTTTAATTGCAGACCCATACGTCGAAAAAATAAAGACATAGAACCGTTTAATGATGATTTTAAGACCAATCTTTGCAATTATTTTCTATCGAGCCGATTTTGTTCAATTATGTATCGAGTCCGTCTAGCGTGTTTGAAATATGATGAAAATTAACATTATATTTTTTTTGTATTTTTTTTGTGTATAGTTTTTCTTAAAAAAGTGCTTAAATAACATATATTTCAACAAAATTAGGTGTTGTCAGCCTCTTAAGCGGTTGGTCTATAACAGGTTGTTATTCGATTCCAGCGTACTGGGGCCGCGATGGCGGCGGCGGCGCGGCGCAGGCCCAGGCGCAGGCGCAGGCGCAGGCGGCGCTGTTCGGGTTCGGGTCGCGCTACCCCGCGCAGCCCGCCGCGCTCGCCCCGCACGGCCAGCCCGGATCCATGCCGCTGCATCCCGCCGCCAGTAAGTACCAGCCTCCAGCATATTAATAAATCTCTCTCTCCCTCTCTCTCTCTCTCTCTCTCTCTCTTTCTCTCTCATATTATGTATACGTCTTACTGCTGGGCACAGACAGACCAATGCCCATAATCACCTCTTTAATAAACCTCTGTTTGAGAGGCTATAAAGCAGGGGTGGCCAACTTGATTAGACCCAAGATCTCCTGTTTATTAACAAAACCCTGCGCGATCTACCAATTACATACTTCATGCAACCTTAAATGAAACACGTTGCGCAGTCTGGTCTACGTATTAATATTTTTTGCCTTGCCACGATCGACTGGACTAACAGTCGCGATCGACCTGTTGGCCACCCCTGCTATAAAGCAAACCGCAGATTTGTGGCCCATTTGTTTTTGAAGTTACACTCAACTTTTTGCTGGAATTTAGTTTTTTTTCTGTTTCCTACTTAGAATCACGAGCACTATCGATACTAATAAGATAAAAAAAGCGTCCCAAAATTGCCTTTTCTATTCCGTCACTTCATTCATACAAGTTTGTATGACGGTAACGGAACAGAAAGAAAATTGAGGTCGAAACCGAAAAAAAAAAAACGAAAAAAGTTGGGTGTGCGCGAGAGCTGTGTCACGTGCGAGATAGACTACCCGTCTCTTTCTTACTGTTCGTTCTTCCTAGAAAGAGACAGCGACCTGGTGTCGCGGTATTAGAAGACTATCACAGAGAGACTAGGGCCTTCCCATAGCGTCTTAATGCGATTCAGTTTAGGTTCGCTCGCTGTCAGATTCATACTAAAAGTGGCAGCTGAAACTTGAACTGAGTCGGAATTAGGACGTTATGGTAAGGCCCCTGCATGATTATTACGTAACTCGCTCGCTAACGCCATCGTGTTCATTTTGACGGTTCTTATATGAATGTGACACAGCTGATTCCGATGCCAATTGTCAGCCCATACATGAACTGTCAAAATGAATATGATGGCGATTGCGAGCGAGTTAGACAATAAGGTGGTAAAGCTAGTTTCAACACTTTCAACATGAAACTACTGTGAGACTCAAACATAATTACAACAAACGGATAACTCACGTATAAAAGCCGACAGAATGCTCCGACAATGTTCAAAAATCCCGACAATGTGTGTTGTTGTGTTCTCTGAGGAAGGACTACGGAATAGTCCGAGACATTGTCGGAGCATCCTTTCGGCTTTTATACGTGAGTTATCCGTTTGTTGTAATTATGGTAAGGCACTTGTCCCACCGCCGGCGAGTAGCGAGAAGCGAGTGTTTTTTTAGTATGGAACTTTTGTCGCCCGGCGACAAAAGCGACGAAATATCTATACTAAAAAACGCTCGCTTCTCGCTACTCGCCGGCGGTGGGACAAGTGCCTAAGGCTAGTGTTGATACCATTATTTTGACATTGCAGGTGCAGCGTGGTGGTCGATGGCGTCCCACCTCGCTGCGCAGGATTATCTGGCGCGGCTCCAGGCCTCGGGGCTGAACTTTGGAGGGCCCCTAACGGACCCCTACTCGGCCCTGTCTGCGCTGTCCGCCAAACCTGGGAAGGGGAAGCAGCCAGCGAGGACAGAAAGGTTGGTGGGACAAATACCTCCAAGGTCTCCAAGATATTGTGACTGAGAATGTTATCAGGGCCACTCGCCGACTCCTGAGCATTTCTCAAAAGAAATGCCTCTTCTTTTTTCTATATTCGCTTCATCCACATTCATCAATATCTTCAATTAATCGAACTTCTAACTAATATTATAAATGCGAAAGTATGGATGGATGGATGGATGGATGGATGGATGGATGTTTGTTACTCAATCACGCCAGAACGGCCCAAAGGATCTGGATGAAATTCGGTACATAGATAGAGTGTTGACGCCACAACATACGTCACGGCTGCTGCCCAGCACACACCGCGGTGACGTCACGAGGACGTCACGATTCATCCCCGGAGCGCGGCGATTTAGACTGCATCGTACAGCCAAGGCGGCAACACGTGTGACATACCCCTATATCTGTCAAATCACTGTACCTAGTTATAATTAAAGTTATTGTGCATCATCCTGAGTTCTTCTTCTACGAACCTGACTCCTGGCCTGGAGAGAACTACACCTAAGAGGAGTGCCCTAACATAGAGAAAAATCTGGAATAGCACATAGGCTACTTTTTATCCCGGAAAATTGCGTTCCCGCGGGATAGCGATAAACGATTTCTTTGCAGACGAATTCGCTGGCAACAGCGAGTACATTTATAAAAGGGATATAAGGTTCCCAATTTAACTAAGTTCGTACCTTTAATTATATTAGTCTATAGTGGAGATGTATCAAAGCGAAACAAAATATGTGATAAAAAAGATGTTTTTTTTTTATTGTTTATTCAGGAACAAACGGTTACATTTCAACAAAGAAACTTACATAACATATTCTTAAAAAAACCAACAGTTCCATTAATCGTAAAATAAAAGTTTACAAATCATGCTAGCACAGAACAAAACAGCTAGGTATTACCTACATTTGATACTATACATTTAATATAAGTATAACAGTTTGACCCCCGGTCCGAGTGGAGAGCCTTGGGGGAGGCCTATGTCCAGCAGTGGACGTCTTTCGGCTGATATGATGATGATGATGATAACAGTTTGCCTACATACACAAAAGCAATGACAATGTGACAACTTAGCCTTAACTTTGATATAGCCTATCCTGACGTGAACTGTGTTGTTTCCAGGTCTGGACGCAGCAGTACCTCGTCGAGCGCGTCTACGAAGGAGAAGAGTCCATCCACCAGCAACTCGCAGCCCAGTATGAGTGAGTGGGGCACGTATCCAGCTTGCTACTACTAACCTTACACTTACGCAGCACTAACCTACATTTGAAATTTGCCAAGAGCTTTTCGGTGATGGAACAACATCGTGAGGAAACCTGCACACATCTGCGAAGCAATTCAATGGTGTGTGATAAGTTCCCAATCCGCACTGGGCCCGCGTGGGAATAGCTCAAACCCTCCAATAAATGGAGGAGGATGCCATGAGGCACTCCGAATTACGCGATAATTTATAGAAAAAAAGACTACATATGTACTGAAATTGTAGCGAATTCGGAATAAAAGGGATATATTATTATTACTATAACCTACATGAACATTCACTAAACTAAGCGTGCCCAACCCTAGATCACATCTTCGCTTAAGGTACGGACAGACATGCTAAAAAAAAAGCATGCTTATAAGACAGACATTTAGGCATTTAGGTAGGGGCAGACATTTGTATGATGAATACGAATGTTTGTGACCGAGTCATGGATGTTGTATGTATTTAAGTATGTATTTATCTACATTATATAAGTATGTTCGTCCGTTGCCTGGTACCCATAGCACAAGCTCTGCTTAGTTTGGGACTGGGTCAATTGGTGTAATTTGTCCCATGATATTTATTTATAAGCTTGCTTAAAATTAGCATGCTCTACAACTGTTCACATTTGCCAGCAATAAGCATGCTTGTTTCATAAATAAGCATGCGTTTGGTTTACCAAAGCTTTATGAAGGTTTTGCGGATTTGGATTCAAAGAACACCACTCTCTGTAACGTTCTGGTTACCTTAAGTATTAGTTATCTGTGATTCCCTCTCTATTTCTTACTACGAAACAGACAGAGACGACATCATTTATAACCCGACACTTAAGATAACCGGAACTTTACAGATAGTGATGAAATAGGCCCTAAGTATTAAAATAAATCCCGGAAACTTGCGTAATTCCCGCGGCAATAAACAAATCCCAGACGTATACATCATTTTTTTTTTTATAGGAACCGCATTAACATTATATTGCGTCTGGTCAACTATTTCTTACCTAGCAAATAGTACAGTGCAATGGTTTGGCAGCCGCAAAATAAAATTGTTTTAATGTCACTTTATTTGCGTGTCTCTAGTACAAATTGTAAAGAGATTACAGGCACAGGGGCCTTACCATGACGTCCTAATTCCGACTCAGTTCAAGTTTTAGATGTCACTTTTAGTATGAATCTGACAGCGAGCGAACCTAAACTGAATCGCATTAAGACGTACATGGTAAGGCCCCTGTTCACGAGCCGCAATATAATGTTGTTGTGGTTTCTAATTCTAAAAAAATCGAAGTATATTTAGTTGCGGGTAGCAGCTGGTAGCTGGGGAATTTCAGAAATAGGGTACAATTATTTTTATTATGTTTTTTTCTCCAATTTCAGAAATTTTTGCATGGATTTGGGATTTGCTCAGGAACAATTGATTTATAATGGTGTTTAAAAAAATGTCCCCAGTTTTTGCTACAAAAATTTGTGTCGGTTTTGTTACCTTCAAACATAAACCAAACCACCAACCAAACCAAAGACTTCGGGACACTTTTTCCCTATATAGAATCGCTAGTGCTGTCGATTCTGAGTACTAGATCCATGCAAAAATTTCTAAAATCCGAGAAAAAAACGTAATTGTACCCTATTTCTGAAATTCCCCAGCTAATATAGCCCTATCCCTATTTCCAGGATCGTCGTACGGCTTCCCCAAAACATCGTCGCCGTCGACGATGCACTCCCACTCGCAGGCCATGTCGAGCCTCGCCTCGCTCAACAGCCTGGCCTCGGCGCCGCACCAGGCCAAGCCCAGCAAGCACCAGCCCTCGCAGTCGCGTGAGTAGCCTGATGAGACCTATCCTCATACATTGTTAAAGCCTGACCAGAAATATAAACCTTCGCCATATTGCGGAAAATTAAAGAACTATTTTTGCAATTATAAAATAAAATAATAATAATAATAATAATAAGCAGTCATGCATGTACAACGAGGGAAGATTGTGAATTCGACGAATTTGCAACTTTCCGAGACCATGTCCCTCAAGTCTCTCTCCGAAGAGGAAACTTACAAATACCTTGGTATGTCACAGTCGTTGGGTATTGTGGACGCCGACATCAAACAGGCGGTGAGGGAGCGCTTCTTTTGTCGCCTGACTAAAGTACTTGACAGTCTTTTGTCGGGTGGCAACAAGGTGCGTGCCGTCAATGCCTGGGTGATGCCGCTGCTCATTTACTCCTTTGGCATACTAAGGTGGACTCAAACCGAGCTGGACGCCTTGGATAGGAGGGTCCGTCATATGCTAACAATGCATCGCATGTTGCATCCACGCTCGTCTGTAATGAGACTTTACATTCCGCGGAAGTGTGGTGGTCGAGGCCTTCTGAACGCCAAAAACCTCCATAACAGCGAGGTGTGTAGTCTCAGGGACTATTTCCTTCGCAGTGAATGCTGCATGCACTGCGATGTCGTGGCAGTTGACCGGAACCTCACGCCGCTCTCCTTGGCAAACGAGAACTGGCGCAGACCCACGGTGTTGAGCACTGAGGACCGCAGGGACATATGGAAGAGCAAGGAGCTACACGGGCGGTTCTACCGGGCCTTGAATGGGCCCGATGTAGACCTGCTCGCGTCGGTGAACTGGCTACGCTTTGGTAACCTTTTTGGGGAAACCGAGGGTTTTGTGTGTGCAATCGCAGACGAGGTCATGATGACGAACAATTACCGGAAATATATCCTGAAGGACGGTACGGTCGACATATGTCGGGCATGCCGCCGCCCCGGAGAGTCACTCAGGCATATCATTTCTGGTTGTTCTCATCTGGCTAACGGTGAGTACTTGCACAGACACAACCTAGTAGCCAGGATTATCCATCAGCAACTTGCTCTTTTATATGGCCTTGTTGACTCCGAGGTGCCGTACTATAAGTACACACCCGCGCCCGTTCTCGAAAATGGTCGTGCCACGCTCTACTGGGATAGGTCTGTTATCACGGACAGGACTATTGTTGCCAATAAGCCTGATATTGTGCTAACAGACCGATCCCAGCGCCAGGCAGTGCTTGTTGATATCACCATCCCCCATGACGAGAACCTCGTGAAAGCCGAGAAGGACAAACTCAGCAAGTACCTTGACTTGGCTCACGAGGTAACCGCCATGTGGGATGTTGACTCAACAATCACTGTCCCGATAGTAGTTTCGGCGAACGGTCTGATAGCGAAGAGCCTTGACCATCACCTTAAAAGGCTCTCGCTAGGTGGTTGGGTCAAGGGTCAGATACAGAAGGCGGTACTCCTGGACACGGCCCGCATAGTCAGGAGGTTCCTCTCTTTGTCGCCCTGACCACCGGCAGCTTAGGCCCCGCCTCGCTGCCGGCGGCACCCTAGGTTAGGTTTTTATAATGTTTTTATATTTTGTATTAATATTGCTTTATTACTTTTTATTTCAATATTGTAAAAACCTAACTTAAGATAAAAGATAAATATACCGAATAATAATAAAATAATAATAAATAAAAATAATTAATAATAATTAAATTATTATTAATTATTTTTTTATTTTTGCTGCGTACGATCGGGACAGATGGCGTGCTCTCGTTTCGGAGGCCAAGACCCTATTTGGGTCCCTGAGCCAAGTTAGTTAGTTAGTTATTTTTGCAATTAGAAATTACGTATAATGACGGCAAACATCTTGAGCAAGAACGACGTGGAAGGGGTAAGTTCGCGCATGTACTTTTATACCAAAGAGACGCTAAATTCACTTCTGCGCATTCAAGGTCATGCTCAAGATGTTTGCCGGCAACTATACCTAACACATTAAAAATCGATTAGTGGCGACTCCTTGACAGGGTCTTCATATTTCTGGTCAAGCTTTACTATATTCTCGACGACATGGTCGGCTAAGTTGGTATTGATCCTGCCTACGAAGCAAGCGTCCCGGGTTCGAATCTTGGTAAGGTCATATATTTGTGTGATGAGCACGATTGTGCCCGAGTCATAGATGTTTCTATCTATTTATTTATTTGCAAGGCTCTGAGGGCGTAGCCAGGTCTACTCTAACTTGTTAAGACTCCTGGGTTTAAACGGAGAGTACGGGTTCTTGCGATCTGAGCCGACTTTAACTTTAAGCAATAATAAAACATTAAAAGCTTTCATCCGTGTATTAATTTCAAACTCTTGAACTAAGATATATCAGTCATGCCTTCGGAGGCAGCTGTCCAGGTAATCCCCAAGAAACACTTTGTTTCTTTCATTTTTTTAATTACATTCGAACTTCTTACTAATATTATAAATGCGAAAGTATGGATGGATGGATGTTTGTTTGTTACTCAATCACGCTAGAATGACTCATCGAATCTGGATGAAATTTGGCACATGGATACAGAAAAGTCTGGAATAGCACATAGACTACTTTTTATCCCGGAAAATTGCGTAGTTCCTGCGGGATAGCGATAAACGAATTTTTTGCACAGACGAATTCGCTGGCAACAGCTAGTTAAATTATAAATATTTGCATTACCTGCCAGCGAGTAGATTTGTATATACAAACTTTTGTACATACAAACTCAAGTTATCACATTATGTATTTCTCTAAGTGTTGTTTAGTACCCATAACACAAGCCTTACTAGCGCTTACTTTGGGACTAGGTCAATTTGTGTGAATTGTGCCCTAATATTTAATTATTAATAGTGCAGCCGCGCATTTACTGCAAAAATCGGCTACGCCAGTCACCTGAGAGCGCATCATCGCATCAACGACGCTCTCAGCGTTAAGAACCTGTCGCTGTAGCCGGACACGGCCAGGAGATGATGTATGTATTGTCTATTTCGCAGGCAAGTCCTCTTCCTCGGCGTCCTCGTCAGCGAAGGGCAAGGACCGCGAGCTGGCGCTGCTGCGCGGCGATCTCATGCTGGCGCAGGCGGCGGCTCATGGCGCCTACCACGCCGCCGTCGCCGCCGCCGCCAAGGGCAAGGTGAGTGACCTACACGATAAACGACCATGGAACAGCAGGCTTAATGTCTAACTCGCTCGCAATCGCCATCGTGTTCATTTTGACAGTTCTTGTATGAATGTCTAGCTAGCTGATTCCGATGCTAATTGTCAGCCCATACATGAACTGTCATAATGAACACGATTGCTGTTCAAGAAACATAAATGTGGTTGGCTAACCTTTTCAGTAGAATTATATTTGTATCTAGCAACACTGGTTGTTGTGTCTTTGGAGTTTAGACGATTATAAGAGAATCAATAATTTCTCAGCATTTTATGTTAACATTTCAAATAAAATCAAAGTTCAATAACTTTAGTTTAATTTATAAGCTAACAATGGCGATTGCGAGCGAGTTAGACAATAAGCCATTCCATTAATTCCATTAATTGCTTTAATCACGTGATGTTTGAAAGATCTCTTCTCGCGCAGAACGGTTGGCACGTGAGAGCTGTGTCGCGTACTCTCGTGCTATGACCAACCGCTTAAATGAGTGGGGTAGGACGACAAAAGGGACCGAGAGAGGTGCGGGCGGGTAGTGCGCCTACCGCCCGCACCTCGGCCCACGCGGTCGTCACACCCCGCGCCCCTGTGCCGCGCGGGCGAGGACTCAGTTAAACGGTCGGTCTATAGCTGTGCTGATGGTAAAATCCCCACGAGGGAATGGGCGAAACTCTTAGGCCGGGGGGTTCGAGTAATGTGAGTGGCAGCACTGATTAAACTACCGTCAATGCGGCCGCTCACATAACTCGAACGACGTTTGATTTAGTCGCCATCGCGTTACCATTGCGGCCCCGGCCTGAGGAATCATGTTATAGACGCGTCATTTTTCTTAGCAATCGTACCATGTTTCTTTGAAGAAACAAAGTTGTTTCGTAGGTTTACATAATTTGGGTATTCTCATCGCACTTCACAATATTATGTTGTTTCAGAACATGTCTCCCCTGTATCCGTTTGGGATGCCGGGCTCTGAAAAAGACCGGCATGGGGGCATTGACTCCCTTACCGGTTTACCGCATACCATACTTAGGTGAGTCTCTGTTGAAACATCTTTATTCATACCTCCAGACCTGACTGAGATAACTTACAATTAGTGCCACTTGCACGGACCAGGGTTAACGACTTAACCCCATGTTAGATGCTAACCCGGGGCTAAGTAGTGTCAAAATGTATGGAACTGTCAAACCTAAGCCAGAGTTAGCGATTTAATTTTTTAACTCTGGTCTGTGCAAGTTGGCCAGATTACAATCCTAAACCACTAAAATTAGATGCAAATTGTGGCAGGAATATTAATTGGCAATTACACTAAGTCGGTCGCCGCATGTTGCATGTGAGCGATAACTGCAATCGCCTAATAAGATAGCTGAAGTAGGTGGACAGATGTGTAGGACAACGTTCGTTGTTTGAAATAGTTTGAAACTAGTTAGGCGACCGCATTATGGGAACGCAGTAGTGTAATTGCCCCATTCCCTTATCTATTCGGAATTTTTCACGAGATTTTGAATTAGTCAATTTCTTCAAACTCCTTTTCATATACGTCGTACATAAGAGTGATTCAATATCAATTTTAAAACTTTCAAGTAACCTCTATTTTATTGAAATCACTATAGCTGTACCCGTTTTTGTTTGTGTATGTTTTGAGAATGTTTTTTATTTATTTTTTATTAAATGTATATGTTTTCTTCTGCCAGTGCTGCCTTGGAAGGAGGGTAAGTTAGACCCTTAAATTACATTTAGTGAGGGTAGTTTATGTAAATAAATCATAGTAACAATGTCATGTGTAAAACCAATCCTGGCAAAAACAACTAACGAGAAATTGTTTTTTTTTATGATTTCCTACATATCGTTATAACACCTGAAAATTATGGCAAGTGAAATTCGGGCACATGAGAGAAGAGAAGTATTTATTTACATATTCGATACACATAGAGAGAAAAAAACCAGCACATTTGGAGAAAATAAGCTGGCAATAATTATAGACTAAACTAAATCTATAAATTGTAGTTGCCGGCAAACATATTGAGCAAGAACGACGTGGAAGGAGTAAGTTCGCGCATGTACTTTTATACCAAATACGCTAAATTCACTTCTGCACATTCAAGGTCAGGCTCAAGATGTTTGCCGGCAACTGTACCAATATGAGAATATTCCGTATCAAATTCGGGCAAACGCCTTCCTTTCGTTCTGTAGTTATGTTGTAACATTGTAATATTATAACAATTCTTTTTTTTTTCTTCTAGTGATCCGTCGTCGGTGCTAGGCGGGGTAAGACTTCCGCCCGATACTGAAATTATCAAATACACCTCCTCGCTAGGCGGTCCGAAGGTAAACCTCTTGCTACAAACCAGCACTTATTAAAAAAATGGTTATTTCCCCCATTGGTAACCTTTTTCACGAAGTACTGACTTTTTCACTCACTTTACACCACACTCCCATAAACCTCCTTTTATGGGATACTTTTGCGGCAGTCAGATCTAAGACTATGTAGTGTCTAAAGCACAATCGCATTGGCAATCTCTTTCTTCCTTGATCCTATGCCGTTTGATCGAATGAAATGGGAAATGCTATTGTGTTTGTCTTTGTTACACAATAATGCCGGGGTTTAGGAGGATTTTAGAGACTAATTAGAGCTATGCGTGGAATATAAAAAAAAAAAAAAAAAACTCTTTGTAGTTGAATCGGAAATGAGGACGTCCCTTCAAGAACTAAATTGAACAATATAGCTCAGCGAACTTTATTATTATTTGGTTGTGTTCATTTATTTATAGTAATTGTAATTTTGGCGACTCTTTTCGATTTATTGTTTCTCTAATACGTATTAATTGTTGGAAATATACTGAAATTTTAAGAAGTTTTGATTGATGCTGTAGAATTTGTGATTTGTCGAACGGATCAATACGACCGTAACGTGATCAATGGTTTAGGGACGTGTATGGTGTAACAGTGGGTGAACAAGTTTGAGCGCAAAAATTAATTGTTTGCGAAGTAAACCTAAGCTAGGATGAAGGTTAATATTTGATAATTCCTATTTATTGCTTTTTATAAATTCCTAGTACACAATTTAGCTTAGTATAATATATTTGCATATGTTACACTAATCTGTGGCCCTAACAAAGATGCAAACATGCCTCGAGCGGAATTCTGTTCTTAAGATGTTAAAGTCGTCGCAAAATAAAAAGCCCGTTTTGACATTTGTCTTCCCGACGTAACAAGTGATGTCACAGTACGACTCGGTACTCGATACTCACGATAAATCGATTCAAGTTTGCATGAGTATTTGATCGATTTAAATATGTATTGTAAAAACGCATTGGATTAATGTTCTGATTAGAAAGTGAATCTTCAGTCAATCATTTTCTCAGATGATGAAGACGAGCCATTCTATTGAAATCAGTGTTACCATTGTTTACGGCTTTGAGCTCCAAGGTCATAATTTTCAGTAAAGATCACTACACAGCTGGTGAAATTCAGTAATTAATTGGTCTAAATAACATAAATAAAACCGGCCAAGTGCGAGTCCGCCTTAAAAAAAAAGTATCTTGATCGATTTATTTTTTCCTTAACCGATTATTAATAGTCTGTGGACAATATGAAAAAATCGTTATGCACAGCACTTAGCTGAGTGAGCGATACCCATCAATGAAAAATGCAATTACCTTCAGAACATTTCGATCGGTAAAAAATAGAGAACTTCATGGGCGTGAACTGTCAAAACGGGCCTTTTAAATTGTGACGACTTTAGGCCTATTATTAAAAAAAAATCGAAGTTCGTTTCGTGTCGTTCCACTCGCACCAATAGCTATCATTAAAAAAGTGAGAGAGACGGCATGATATATATAAAATTGATTTTTGGAGTACACCTTCAGTAATGAGATGAAATAATCGCTCGTGGCTTCTAGCATTAAGCGCAGTTTAGATTTGCAAGAAAAATCCTGAACTGATTACATCGCTGGTCCATGTAGCGAACTGGTTAAAAGTCGTCGACCAAGCGCCGCAATGTAAAGCGATTTGCAGGATTATTCTTGTCTAAATTGCGCCTTGGGATGCGCATAGGCATTTTGTTTATGGGCACTGAACATCGAGCATAAGCACTGGTTTTTCGTGGTCTGAAAAAAAATACTGTGGCTATCGCTGCGCTCTGATTGGCCAGCCCAAAGCCAATGACACTATAGACCGACCGCTTAACTGAGTCCCCGCCCGCGCGGTGCAGACGCGCGGGGTGGAACGACCGCGGGGGCTGAGAGAGGTGCGGGCGGCAGGCGCTCTACCGCCCGCACCGCTCTCGGCACACGGCGGCCACGACGTACAAAATCCGCGTTCTGAAATGAACACGGGCACGACGTCGTCTGTACACGCGTCAATGTGTGCGTAAGATACACAGGGCTGTCTATCGCAAAAACCCAAGTACAATGACATAAATATAGGTACTTATAATGAAGATATGGCTTAGATGTGTGCAAATAAATGTACTTATTGGTTATCTATTTATTTAAACTTACTCAAAATGTGTCTGTCTGTGTATTTAAGCATTATTATTTTCAATTACAATAGATGTACGACAACAAACTTAAGCCAATGATTCTGTAGTTATTTCATGTATTAATCGCGATAATTTCAGAAAGCATTAATTTTCTAATGTTTTATAAAATGAAGTAGGTAGGATAGGTTCCCGAACTTGTGACGTGCGGCCGACATACATCGCGTTGCGAGCCCTACTAGTTGCCAGCAGCTTTCCGGCAGACTGCGCTTGAGGGGTGGGGAAACTCGAATCGGTGCGGGGCGGAGCGTGGCCATTCTGTACGTTAGTACTATTATGTATTCTGTGCTCTCGGTTCCATTTGTCGTCCTACCCCGCGGCCCTGTGCTGCGCGGGCGAGGATTCATTTAGGCGGTCGTTCTATAGAGTTGGGCATTGGGCAAATAGTCAACGAGTGGCTTAGTGAATAAAAAAACAAAATATTTTATTCGCAGTAATGTGGTTACAGGGATTTTCCATAATTAAAATTAAACTGCACATTACACCATTTCTGGTGTGCGAATATTCTGTAAAAAATATATACTTACAACAAAACTTAATCACTAAAGAACTCATTAATAGAGTAATAGCGCCGTTGCAACAGCCATGCATGAAGATCTATTTTGAATTTATTTAAAGGTAGATTACATAGGTCTCTGGGTGGCTTATTAAATACTCTGATATAGGCATTAGTCGCTTGTTTTTTTGTGAAAAAAATGAACAAATTAATTTAATAAAGAAAATAGTTCCAATACGGTATTAAATAGCGACATTAGGTCTTTTTCAAATCATTGTGTACCATCTGTCACATTGACATTTACCCTTCACAAATAAGGACGAACGATTGCTGAGTTAGCAGAAGCCTACACAGCGTTTACGAATAAGGGGGTATGGCTCCTTACGCCGTAAGTGAAGACGTGGCTCATGTACGCATGTGTGTTGACCGCGATGTGTGTGCAGGCGCCGCCGGGCACGACCAACCGCGGGCGCAAGAAGACCATCTCGCTGGACCCGCCGCACGTGTCCGTGCACCCCTCCTCCGAGCGCCCGCCGCACCCCAAGCGGCAGAAGGTGGTGAGTTAACATACATACATACCGTCACGCCTCTTTCCCACAGGGGTAGGCAGAGACTACTTTGTTCCACTTGCTACGATCCTGACATACCTCTTTCGCTTCATCCACATTCATCAATCTCTTCATACATGCTCGTCGGTTTCGGGTACTCTTGACCTGACCTCACACAGTGACACACTGAGACTGAGTGAGTTAAGTTAATAACACTGGAAATACTGGAATCATCACATTACTATAAGCTAGCCTTACACGTACAGATTTGTCCGTCGGTTTTTTCTTAAACTATTATAAGTTTTTTATTTAAATCAATTCATAGTATAAAATAAAGCCGCTTTCCGCTGTCTGTCTGTCTGTCTCTGTGTTTGCTTAGTTCCTTAAAATTTTATGTCGGATATATTAAATTAAATTAAATTGAATTATAATACATAGCTCGAAAAATATGTACGTTGAAGTGGCAATGGGCAGGCCACATCGCTCGTAGAACAGACAACCGTTGGGGGAAAAAAGTTCTCGAGTGGCGACCGCGATCCGGAAGACGTAGTGTTGGAAGGCATCCCACTAGGTGGACTGACGACATCGTAAAAGTTGCGGGAAACCGGTGGATGCAGGTGGCGACTTGTCGTTCATTATGGTGTGCTAAGGGGGAGGCCTTTGTTCAGCAGTGGACGTCTTCAGGCTGATGATGATGATGAATTATAATATTTCGATGCGGTTTTTTAATAGATAGAGTGAATCAAGAGGAAGGTTTATATGTATAATTCCACGCAGACGAAGTCGCGGGCGGAAGCTAATTTTTAATAATTCAGTTATAGGGTTACTCCTACTATCGTACGTATAATATACTCAGCGGCATATTTAGCGGAACACAAAAAAAGTTAGCAAAACGCATACTTAATGCTTGACCAGATAAAACTAAAAATAGTTATTTTATTGAATCAGGCGTTACTTTGCGGAGGTCCATTTTAATGAACACAAAATATTTACCTAAGATAAGGTATTTAATTTACCTGAAGTAGCGGAGTAGCAAGGTAAATATTTTGTGTTCATTAAAAATAGTTACCTACACTTTTTTTTGTGTTCCGCTAAATTTGCCGCTGAGTGTATATCACTCCATGAAACTCGACAACGCGTATATGCGTTACCGGCATCGGATGTGTGAGTGTGTGTCGTTGCAGGAGGAGTACGGCGGCGCGCGCTCGTCGGTGGAGGTGATCCGGCTGCCCGGCAAGCCCGAGCGCGGCGCGCGCGCAGCCAGCCCCGCGCACAACCTCGCCGACTATGCCGGTACATAATTATACACTCCATACCAATATTTATCCTAATGCTATCCTAATACTACCCTCACCGTAATATCCTAATACTACCCTTACCGTAATATCCTAATCCTATCCTAATTTAACCCTAACCGTAATATCCTAATCCTATCCTAATTTAACCCTAACCGTTATATCCTAATCCTATCCTACTACCCTTACCGTAATATCCTAATCCTATCCTAATCTAACCCTAACCGTAATATCCTAATCCTATCCTACTTAATACTACCCTTAACGTAATATCCTATTACTACGCTAACCGTTATATCCTAATCCTATCCTAATCTTAATACTATCCTCACCGAAATATCCTTATCCTTTCCTAATATCCTAAACCTAATCCTATCCTTATCATAAGCCTAACTATTATCCTAAGCCTAACTATTATTATAAACGAAAATGTGAATTTGTTTGTTACGCTTACACGCGTAAACTAGGTACTGAACCGATCGTAATTATATTCAGTATTTTACCATTCTTGATAAGACTAAATCTTGCCCGTTCCGCCTCCTTCGCTTTTTTAACATAAAAAAATAATAATATAAAAACCTGACAATAAAAAACTTTAGCCCAAGCCCTCTCATTCTGAGAGGAGGCCTGTGCCCAGCAGTGGGACGTATATAGGCTGAAGAAGATGGTGATGTGTTTGTCTTTGTACAGGTATATCCCGCGAGCTGCTCCAGACCATAGCCAGCCAGAGCGGCGTCAGCCTGGCGGCGCTGGAGCGGCAGCTGGCGGGCTCGGCCGCCGCCGGTACGTCCCCATGTAGGTCACAACCGACGTATCCTAGTGTGGAAGTGGCTGCCGCGAGCCTGCCTCGTCCACACTAGGGTTTTTTGGTAACTGTATCGTGCAACCGTTATACTGTCAGTCAATTGAAATTGCAAGCAATGTAAACAAACCTGGTATTTGAAATTTCTTTAGTTTCAATTTTCCCTCATCAAATACTGCTTAATCCGTGTGTTATTTAATCAATACTTACCACAACATTATCTTGAACCATTAAAACAATAAACAAGTGCTAGGATATGGATATTTCATTAAATGGTATATTTACATTGTTCGCAATTTCAATTGACAGCGACTTTCGTTCTCGCTCGTGAGTTAGCTTGGGGTCACTTGCACGGACCAGGGTTAACGACTTAACCCCATGTTAGGTGCTAACCCGGGGTTAAGTAGTGTCAAAATGTATGGAACTGTCAAACCTAACGCCGAGTTAGCGATTTAATTTTTTACATCTGGACTGTGCAAGTGGCCCTTAAAGTGTTAAAAAAACAAAAGACAATATTGAACTGTTTGATGTTTCTATATCTTTTGGAAAAATCATTGTACTCTGTAAAAGAGTACAGTGAAATGATTTTTTCCTGACATTCAATGTTCATTTGTACTTTGTACCATATTGTTTTTCATTTTTATTTATTTTTAATATGTGACTTTATCGCATTTTATTGCATAATTTTATTACATAGGGATTGTTTTATTTTTTTATTTTTGAATCACTGACATTGAATTTGACATTTATTTCTTGATTGTAAGTATTATTGGATTTCTGATTTCTATTTTTTTTTTATTGTTTTTATTTTATTTACAATGACGATCTTTTTGTGACTTTCTAATGTTTTGACATAAAAACATAATGTAAATTACAAATAGAAATAAATAAATGTAATCTAATCTATACTCGTGGTAATTTAATTCCGAAAAAGTTACCAAAGATGGCCGAATGTCAATCTCACAACTGTCATTGTGACCTTCCAGGTGTAACTAATCTAAATTTACCTATTAACCTAACACATTTCCTTTATATTTTATTACTTGCTGTTGCCCGCGACGCCGTCTGCGATAAATTCGCTTATCGCTATCCCGCGGGAGCTATGCTATTTTACGGAATAAAAAGTATTGAATTTCAATAAAATCGGTTTAGCCGTTTTGCCATGAAAGAGCAACAAACATCCAAACATCCAAAACTTCATGTTAAGGGCAACGCATTGGTAATTTTTTGGAATTTAACCACCGCCAGGCGTATAACGATATTCAACAGAAAATACTTACGATGGTGACAAATGTTAGCATGTTTGTCCTGTTACAGACGGCAGCCTGAACCTGAGCACGAAGTCCAACGCAAGCGCGGAGGAGTCCCCGCTGGACCTCGGCCTGAAGAGCGGGACGGAGGACGACGCGCCGCTCAACCTCTCGCTCAAACCTACGCCGCGTGAGTCTTTTTTACCCTCTTAAAAGTGTGTACAAATTGCGTAATATGTGTGTAAATTTCGTATTGTCCATAAGAAGAAAAAGTTTCTACAAAAAAGCATCTTTAAAGTAGGTAAGCTTTTTGACTAACCTCGTCTTGAACTTGACGTCAAAAACATGTATACCCCTCTATGCCATAAACAAGGCCGATGACACATATATTTGACGTGATAGCTTTGATTTGAATAGTCCAAGAAGAAGATGTAGAAATTAATGTTATAGTTTGTTGTGGTTTTTGTTAGAAGAGGTTTTAGCAAACTCCTTACACTACTGGCTGTATTTTATTTATCACTAGCTGTTGCCAGCGACTTCGTCTGCAAAGAATTCGGTTATCGCTATCCCGCGGGAACTACGCAATTTTCCGGGATAAAAAGTAGCCTATGTGCTATTCCAGACTTTTCTCTATCTATTAGCCGAATTTCATCCAGATCCGTTGGGCCGTTCTGGCGTGATTGAGTAACAAACAAACATACATCCATCCATCCATCCATCTATCCATCCATACTTTCGCATTTATAATATTAGTAAGATTCAGTTTCGTTGTCATGTTTGTTTATTGTCAATATATAAATTTACCTCAACATCGCAGAGCGTGGTTATTATTGTTATTGAAGTTTTAATTGTCTGCGTTGTTGTCCGCAGCGAGCACGCAAGCGTCAGACGCGTTGTCCCGTCTCACGTCGCTCAGCAGTTCGCTCAACGCTTCTTCCAGCAATGATCGGATATGTAAGTACTTACAGGGAGGTTGTAGCCAGCACTAACACAGCTAGAGCTATACTTGCTGAATTTTAGCGAGACGAGGATCTTGCGTTCTGATGACGTATTCATTAATTAAAAACCGGCCAAGTGCGAGTCGGACTCGCGCACGAAGGTTTCCGTACCAGAAATAATCTGTTGTATGGGAGCCCCCCTTAATTATTATTATTATTTGATATTAGTATTTGTTGTTGTAGCCACAATAAAAATACATAATCTGTGCAAATTTCAACTGTCTAGCTATTATGGTTCTTGAGATCTAGCTCGGCGAGTGGTAGCCATGAAAAAGGGCTAAAATATCACGTTTTTTGCATGGGAGCCCCCCTTAATTATTATTAATGAAAGTAGTAACATAGATATTTTATTGAATCAGGCGTTATTTTGCGAAGGTCCATTTCAATGAACACAAAATATTTACCTTGCTACTCCGCTACTTAAATAAAAAAACCCAAAAGTAACGGAGCGGAGCGGGTTAAGTAGCGGAGTAGCAAGGTAAATATTTTGTGTTCATTAGTAACACAGAGCCAATTACAGGAACTCACAGATAGTAACAGAGTGCAAGTTAAGCATAGCTTAACTTAAAATGAGGTGACGCGCACAGTATCAAACGACACACTATGCAAAGATGATATACATTGCCAAGTAAGATTCCAACACTAAGTGACTTACACACTTGTTGCAGCCCGCCGGAAGCCGGGCGCGAAGCCGCGTCGCGTGGTGCCTGAGCTCAACTCGCAGGTCGCTGACTCTCCGCGACCCAAGTCCAGTGGGAGCGAGGACAGTGAATGTATGTATATCTATCTCTATCTTATTATCTGACTGCGGAGGGTAGTCTTTACAAGATTTATATTAAGAGCGTTTATCCCTACTGAGCTGGCAACGTCGCATTTTTGGTGTTTTTATTAAGATTATTTCACGGAAATTGAATGAAAGTTCCAAATGTGCGTTTGTAGTGCACTTCGTTTTTAGTGTATTAATGTGTCTAATGCAATAATTGATCGCGATGGACTTTTATTTTCTTATTAAACGAGATATATTATTTTATCCATTTAATACGATAATAAAAGTCCATCACGTTTAATCATTGCATTGGATACATTAATACACTAAAAACGAAGTGCACTACAGACGCACATTTGAAAGTTTCATTCAATTTCTGTGAAATAATTGTAAAAAAACATCAAAAATGCGACGTTGCCAGCTCAGTAGGAATGCACTCTTTTAACTAGCAACGTATGTATGTATGTATGTGTTTGTAAAAAGTAGTGTACTGACTAATTGTTTTCAGCGGTCGGCTGGCCGAATCGCGAGGGGCGACCGCGGAACCTCGGCCGCGGCGTCAGCAAGCCCAAGAAGAACACCGTGGCCTCCCTGCTGGCCCAGAGCAGAGCCCTGGGGCTGCGGCCCGCGCTCGCGCAGCAGCTGCTAGGCGAGACCGACCTGGTAAATCATACAGGATCATTTACACCTACCCTCTGATCTTAAAAATGAACTAAATAACGAAAGATTTGACCGTTGACTGAAAGTCCTTTTGTTGAAAAATGCTTTTTATTCTGTTATTCTGCGTTTCTACTGTCTATTTGTTTCCGCCACCTACTAAAATTTTACGTCTTATTTCTTTCTTTTACTCATTGTCTGGTAGAGATCGCGATTAAGCGATAATACCGCCTATTGTCTACCTAAAAAAAAAAAACCATTTATTTCAGACATAAATCCATATAATCATAACCAACCTAACCTAAGTCATAAGTCATTTATTCGTCGTTACCATTTTTCTTGTTTTTTGTTTCTGTATTGTTTTGTACTGATTTATGGTGTTCAATAAAGAGTATTTGCATTGTATTGTGTTGTGATTCATTGATGACTGACTACGTTTTTGTCGACAGGAAAAGCTAAAAGCGCTATTAGGCGAGACGGCTAGCACGGACTCGGAGTGTCCCTCCGACTCGTGTCCCTCGGACTCGGACGCCAGCGACAGCAGCCGCCGCCCGCACGACTCCGCGCTGCGGCAGACGCTCGCCAGAGGTATGCAATGTACCAGCTGTGTTATGGAATTAACATCAGAGTCATCTGTCTCGGGACTCGGAAATACTCTTACCCCCCTTATTCATAAACGCTCTATAGGCTTCTGTAACTTAGTAATCGTTTGTCCTTAACAGTGAAAGGTAAATGTAGGCGTGACAGATAAGGACAAACAATTGCTAAGTTAGCATTGGGGCAAGTAATACATACATACATATATAAATCACGTATTTATCCCTTACGGGGTAGACAATCTAATGCGAAAGTATGGATGGATGGATGGATGGATGGATGGATGTATGTTTGTTTGTTACTCAATCACGCCAGAACGGCCCAACGGATCTGGATGAAATTCGGCACATAGATAGAGAAAAGTCTGGAATAGCACATAGGCTACTTTTTATCCCGGAAAATTGCGTAGTTCCCGCGGGATAGCGATAAACGAATTCTTTGCAGACGAAGTCGCTGGCAACAGCTAGTACATATATAAATCACGTATTTATCCCTTACGGGGTAGACAAGTAAAATGTATAATGCCACCCAGTGTTATCGGACCCGACACCGATATGATGGCGGCGCCATGTGACACGATGGCGACACATTAGACAAAGCGACCACTCGACTACCGTAGACATTTAAAGCCTTATTCATAAAAAGTTAGAGGCTCGCTATAAGCTCGCTATAGGACCGATGCAAAAAAACATGATTCATAAACGTCAATTAGCGCTAATCAGTCCATCAAGGGTCTGTTAAGTCTTCCGAAAGTTAGCGGACTGTAGACCCTACTTTATCTCTCTGCTAACTCACAAAATGGCCGCCACAAATGTGAACAGCTGATATTGGCAAGAGCAAAACCATACGCAAGACAGTTTTTTTTGTTTTAAGTTTATCCCCTCCGGGAAAGGTAAAGGAAACTAGATCCACACTGCCTCGTCTGCCGTGTTAGGCTGAAGCCATGTTTTCGGTTTCCCGCTAATTCGCTACCACTGCTGTCAATTTTTTTTTAAATTCACTAAAAGGCCATTTTTGGTTTATGATTTGTCAAGATGACAACATAACGCGTCTAATCCATCCATAAGCGGATCATTAGCTAACAGACTGCTAGCAAGCGTTTATGAATCATACTTTTTAACAACTGTCAAATAAGCTTAATCAGTCTGTTAACTAATAGACTGATCAAACCTCAATTAAGGATTTTTTATGAATAAGGCTGTTATTATTTTAGACAGTAACGCCATCTAGCGCGAACACGGAACAGCGAAATAGCGCCATCTCTGTTAACAGCCAACCAACTAAGCAACGCAAAAGGTGTCAAAGGATTTTGATTTTGAAAAAAAAAGGAGTGACTTTATTTGACCCAAACAAAAGTTGCGATGAAAAAAAATATTCACAGATTTAATCAAACCAATCAAATGATATTATTTCTATGGCCTGTTGTATAATTGTCGTTTGTCCGTTTCAGGTTGGAAGAGGGTAACTGTGATCAAGGGTTTGTCACGGAACTGCAATATCAAGGGGGACGTGTCCTACTCGCCCCCCGAGCCGCACCAGGGCCTGAAGATAAAGAGCATGCAGGAGCTGCAGGCAGTAAGTTGTTTCTTTTTTTTCCTTAGCCAAAATGTTTATTTGATGAAATAAAAAGTCAAAGTGTGGATACAGTGGTGGATAAGTTTGACAAGCAACACTGTTTTGCCGGTAAGCATAAAAAAAACAGTCAAACAACATCAAATTACAGAAAAAAACAACATAATATTTAACATATTTAAAATTAAGACACATTAACATATTTAAGACTAGCTGGGGGGCTACCATGACGATTCAGTTTAGGTTCGCTCGCTGTCAGATTCATACTAAAAGTGACAGCTAAAACTTGAACTGAGTCGGAATTAGGACGTCATGGTAAGGCCCCGGTTGCCAGCGACTTCGTCTATAAAGAACTCGTTTAACGCTATCCCGCGGGAACTACGCAATTTTCCGGGATAAAAAGTAGCCCTTGTGTTATTCCAGAGCAGAATCTACATTTGTTCCAAATTTCAAACATCCATCCTCACAAACTTGCGCATTTATAATATTAGTAGGATTAAATGGATGAACTGTATTTACTCCGCCATCTGTACTTAGCCACGCTCCCACTGAATCTTTTTTTATTCATCCAGTTAATACTACTAATATTATAAATGCGAAAGTTTGTGACGATGTGACGATGTGAGTGAGTGTGTATGTTTGGTCCTTCTTCACGCTAAAACGACTGGACGGATTTGGATAAAATTTGGAACGGAGATAGCTGGTACCCTAGATTGAAACATAGGCTACTTTTTATGCTGGAATATAGCATACTTCCCGGGGGATAGCCATAAACATGTCAATTGCTAATTCTACGCAGACGAAGTCGCGGGCAGAAGCTAGTTTTCTATAAAAAACAACAACAACACAAAACCAACGTTCAGTGAAAAAGTTAAAATGACAATCAAAACCACCAGCACCACAATGCGCCTTTGTACCACGGCTGGTCTATAGCGCTCTCGTGCTAGCTGGCGATCTTCCACTGCCCGCCCTAGCATCGTAGCTCCCAAACGACTCATTATGTTATCGTTTCCAGTTCCTAGAGTCGAACCCGTGCCCGCCGCTGACGGCGGACAACTTCAGCTTCAGCGCGCGCGTCGTGCTCGGGGAGTACGTGCAGCCGGCGCCCGACCTGCCCGAGCCGCTGCTGTTCAGCGAGCCCGAGATCAACAAACGGTAACTGCGGTGTTCTGTTCTGCCTTTTCGCACAATTTTGTTTGATCGAATTTCATTTGGCAACCAACATTTCGCCGAATGTTCGCTTTGACAACTATTTATTGGCAAATTTGCTTCATGACGAATGTCATTTTTGATTTTAAACTTTGGGAATATCTTTCACATGGCAAATGTTACACTAGGTCGAAAAACTCTTATGATTAATTTGGAGTAATTTAGATTTATGTGCGGCGGGGTGGCCCCCGGGCCACCCCTTAGCCGCGAACATGTTTGTTTTAATTTGTAAACAGTCTTTATTTTACTTTAGAATTTAGAATGTCTTATTTTTTATTATTGGTTATGTAATACCATTTGGTTATATAAAAAATGGCAGTTTAATAAGGGTCAATGTAAAAAAAAACAAACGTTAAGTTGGCAATCGTAAGGTTGGGAAATGAAACTAATCATTTTAACAAGTTGCCATATGATGATTCGGCGAAATGAAATTCGGCCAAACGTTGGTTGGGAAGTGAAATTCGGCAATAAAATTTTCAACAAATCGATAGAGAACCATCGTTTGTAGAGATTGCTCTGTAGCGATAAGGCCGCCTATTGTTACCTTATTACTTTTGTATATCTTTTTTCCTGTTTAGATTGTTATTATGTGGTGTTCAATAAAGAGTTATTGTATTGTATTGTATTGTATTGTATTGTATTGTGTGTGTCGGTCTCAGATTGGAGGAGGCCCGCGCGCTGGCGGCGCTGACGGGGTCGCGGCCCACGCCGCCGCCCGTGGACCGCCGCATCGAGCTGGCGCGGCGCCAGCAGGCCGCGCGCGACGCCCGCCGCGACGCCAACTCGCGCTCCAGGGATCAGGTAAACACTAACCCCCACACATACCCAGATTACAAACTACCCCAGACCACACGGATCCTACACTTCTCCGGGTCCCACAGACCCCACACTTTCACAAACTCCATACCTCATAGACACCTCACTTCTCTGGATACCACAGACCCCACACTTCCCCAGACCCACTCAGACCCCATACTTCCCCAGTCACCTCAGACCCCATACTTCCCCAGACACCTCAGACCCCACGCTTCTCCAATCCCCAAACTTCCCCTAACCTCACAGACCCCACACTTCTCTGGATCCCATAGACCCCAAATTTCCCGGGCCCCAAACACCTCACCTTCCTTGACTACACAAAATCTATGTTTCCCCAAACTCCACACTCCTCTCCCACTTCCTCATACTAGAACTCGCGCTACTTTTAATTTCCCAGCGTCCAATTTCCTAAACTCGAATCCACACTACCCTAGATTCTGCAAACTCCACACTTCGTTTTTTTATACGACAAGGAAGGAAAACGAGCAAATGGGTCACCTGGTGGTAAGAGAACACCACCACCCATAGACCTGCAACACGAGGGCTGAAATTCGTAGCCAGCCTCGAGGGCTAATAGTAAAGAATTCAAAATTTTAAATAAAAATCCTATCGTTGCCTTTACCCTCACACTTCTGGACCCTGGATGCCGATGCGCGTTTTGGTGCGCAGTATAGTATTACAGCTATAGAACAACCGCTTAACTGAGTCCTCGCCCGCGCGGGTAGGGGTGCGGGGTAGGACGACAAAGGGGACCGAGAGCGGTGCGGGCGGGGAGTGCGCCTGCCGCCCACACCTCGGCCCCCGCGGTCGCCTACCCCGCGTACTCAGTTATGCGGTTGGTCCATAATTATTGTCTATTTCCAAGGCGCGGTTGGTGCGGGAACTCGAGCGGACAGAGAAAGCAGAGCTAGTCAAGAGGGAGAAGGAAGCGCGCAGCCAACAGCTGCTCGAGGTAAGCGACAGTGTGTCACGGGCCTTACGGGATTGCCTTTACCTTTCTGTTGAAGAGGGAACTTTAAAAAAATAGATAGAAGCGTGGAAGCTACAGGTTGATCTGCTTTGCCGATTTTTTTTGTTAAAATTAAATGTTGATGGGTCGTAAATAGAACGATGGCGTATTTCTTGTGGTCTTGAGAAAAGGTTATTTAATTATGGAATACCTGTTTTTTTTTATTATTTAAAAATGATATTAGTTTCATGAAACGTATGTCTTTTAATTAATGTGGACAAGAAATACTACTGTTCTATGTATGACCCTGATCTAATATATTTTGAATTAGTTGTTTTTGTGTCATTTATTTTCTTGGCGGTCACGCAGTTTCGTTCTTCAACAGAATAACTTATATTTTTCAATAATCTTATGGATGACCTAATAAAAACAAATATCGATTCATGAATAATGTGGGACTGTGTATTTTATACATATCTATGTTTTAATATTGTGCTTGTGTTTGTTGTATTTTCTATTTTTTTTTATTATCAATTTGAGGCTTGGCAACATTGTGCTCACATTTGTATACATGTAGTTTAAAGCAAAAAGTATTACGCCTTGATGTACTTTTTGTTTTGTAGACAGCTGATATACTTGGCTTTATAGAGGGTAGTTAGTTGTGTGTCTAAATTGCATCAAGTATCTACTATGTACTATATTTATATGTATGTAAACTATATGGGATCATATCTGTATACGTCTAACACGAAAATTGACAATGTTGTCAAAAATTAAATTGATAATAATGCAGAAATATATAAACTAACGAGAGAAAATTCGAAACAGCATATCAACAAGAACCGAACGCAGCTCACCATCGAGCCGTTGCCGGCGATACCGAAAACTGGTACCGAGTGGAAAATACCGGATCTAGTGATGGGACCGGCCGCCAAAACGCAGAAGGAACGCATTATGCCGCCCATAAGCCTGTCGCTCATACCGGTAACCGGTACCAAGGATACACAAAACACGCCGCTAAAACTTAGCCTAGACCAATCCGGTTGGAAGGATCAGATCGAATACAACGCTCTAGATAAAATGAAGGATTTCGCTGAAAAAGCGGCTTTCGACTTGCCTAAAACATCTAAAGATAAATCCTTCGATTTCTCCCTTTTGAAAGCGCATGAGAGGAAACCGCTAAACAAAGAGAACAGTTTAGAGAAACTAATCGAATCCTATTCAAGGATAACAGAGTTCATAAACGGCTGTGATTGGTCCAAATTGCAAGCAAAGAAACCTGACGATCCGAAGGCTTTAGAACAGAAGTACTTAGATGCGAAGAATGAGTTTATGTCGCAGAATTTGATGTTAATGCCAAAGGAATCGTCTAAAACGGTACTTAAAGAAGTAATAGAGCTGAGCGAGGATGATGAGTTAACAGAGATGTTGTCAAAGAAAGTCGGCAAAGGCGCTCTTAATGTTGGAAAGGATGGAGAATTATCAATTTCGGTTCATCCTTTCGGAAAGGATAGTCCGGTACGTCATTGTTTGTAGAGCACCACTAATTTTCGGGACACAACTAACACTGTCTATGGTACCAACTGTGAATAAATAAATAACCTATAAAACTAATATTCCTTTCCATGTTACTACTAATTAATTATTTTACGATTCATTTTTAATATGGTGATGGTGTTATTTTAATTCAAACTTAAGAAAAATAGTGAAAAAATAGGACACGCTGTACCATACACGCGCTAGAATTTGAAATGAAATAAAAAATATGTTTCTAGATCAATAATTTATAAATCATTATTGCATGTACTTATTTTTGATGCATAAAACGTTACCATAATAAAACTATTTTTATTATTTTTTCCTTTTAATGTCATGCACGCTTTTTGCAATTGTTACAAAGCTTGTTTTATAATCCATGATACTAAATTTTTAAATGAATTATAGTTATAAACCGGCCGCTTAAATGGCTCCTTGCCCGCGCGGTACAGGGGTGCGGGGTAGGAGGACAACGGGGACCGAGACATACGGCGGCCACGACGTACAAATCCGCGTTCTAAAATGAACACAGGCACGACGTCGTCTGTACACGCGTCAATGTGTGCGTAAGATACACAGGGCTGTCTATCGCAAAAACCTAGTACTATAAGTACTACCAATGACATAAATATAGGTACTTATAATGAAGATATGGCTTAGATGTGTGCAAATAAATGTACGTAATCGTTATCTATTTATTTAAACTTACTTAAAACGTGTCTGTCTGTGTATTTAAGCATTATTATTTTCAATTACAATAGATGTACGACAACAAACTTAAGCGAATGATTCTGTAGTTATTTCATGTATTAATCGCGATAATTTCAGAAAGCATTAATTTTCTAATGTTTTATAAAATGAAGTAGGTAGGATAGGTTCCCGAACTTGTGACGTGCGGCCGACATACATCGCGTTGCGAGCCCTACTAGATGCCAGCAGCTTTCCGGCAGCCTGCGCTTGAGGGGTGGGGTAACTCGAATCGGTGCGGGGCGGAGCGTGGCCATTCTGTACGTTAGTACAATAGTACTATAATACTCTACGAGTATAATAATACTCGTATATTCTGCGACCGAGAGCAGTGCGGGCGGGGAGTGCGCCTGCCGCCCGCACCTCTCGCCCCCTTTGTCGCCTACCCCGCTCCCCTGTACCGCGCGGACGAGGACTTATTTAAGCGGCTGGTTTATACAAAGGTGTTTTACATAACTTAGTTACTAAAGTAATTTGCGTGACGCAAATTTAAATAATCTGTAGGAACTTTGGACTTACATACAACTGGCCACTAAAGAGAGAACAGAGTGAATGTTTCAGTGCTGTTATGAAAATAAAGTAAACCATGGGTTCCCAAACTTCTTTGGCTGACTGCCAATACAATACAATACAGTAAAAACATTTTACTGAACGCCACATAATCAACAATACAAAAAATAGATAAAACAAAATAGATCAAATTACAAATTAAATTAAATCAAATCAAATATACGGGTAAATGCACAAAATTCCGACAGTAACCTGTTTCAGCACTTTGTTAATTTCCAGTTATTTTAACTGTCAGTTATCTATGATGACGTCTGTCTGTTTCGTAGTAATAAATAGAGACAGAATCTTATCGCTTCAGAGCGATCTCTTGCAGACAAACGTAGGACAAAAATAATTCTATTATGCACTGAATTACTACAAAGTAAGGAACTAAATTGAATTCATTGCAAAATCAGTTCAGTACTAACTGTTGCTCGCGACTTCATCTGGCAAAAATTTCCCGCGGTAAACACAATTTTACGAGATAAAAAGCCCATGTAAAATTCTAGACTATAATCTGTCTGTGTGCCAAATTTCATCCTCACAAAGTTTTGCATATATTTATAATACTAACTGTTGCCAGCGACTTCGTCTGCAAAAAATTCGTTTATCGCTATCCCGCGGGAACTACGCAATTTTCCGGGATAAAAAGTAGCCTATGTGCTATTCCAGACTTTTCTCTATCTATGTGCCGAATTTCATCCAGATCCGTTGGGTTGTTCTGGCGTGATTGAGTAACAAACAAACATCCATCCATCCATCCATCCATCCATACTTTCGCATTTATAATATTAGTTAGATAGTTAGATATTAGTAAGATTGGTAAGTATTAGTCGGATTTTTATAAAGGGCAGGTCCCCCCGGGGGGTGTTAGGAACAACTTTGGGAACCTGTGAACTAAGCTCTATGAGGTGAATGTTCCCATCCCTTTCATCAGCAGCTCTCTCTCTCCCTTTAGTGTACAGTTGGATGCGTCTTCTGCTGTAGTAATATTATCTTTTTTCCAATTTTAATTTTGTTCCATGTCCCGTTTTATAATTTGCTGTACCGCTTTCGATGTTGTTCGCACGTAATGAAGGCTAAGAGAAGGAAACACGAGGAGATAGAGAAACTGAAGATCGAGGAGCAGGCTAAGAAACAGCAGGTTTGTGAACTTTTTAGTTGCATCTTGCGGGGACTCGCTGCGCTCGGTCGTGTGGTGCATAGAGGAATTGGCGCGAATGGATTGAATGAGTGAATGATAATACTGTGTGTATAACAAAATGATTAAATACAGGTTGAGGTTTATTTTTTCTTGATTATGTACTTGTTTACAAAATATTAGGAGGCTCCTGTACAAGAACGTTACTCACACAGTGACAAGTGACATTGCTTCGTTCAATCCATTCGTGCCAGCTCTTGTGAATCGACCTGGGGCCTTACCATGACGTCTTAATGCGATTCAGTTTAGGTTCGCTCGCTGTCAGATTCATACTAAAAGTGACAGCTAAAACTTGAACTGAGTCGGAATTAGGACGTCATGGCAAGGCCCCTGTACAGTGATTATCTATAATTTGGGACCCACCTAAGGTTAAATATCGGTCATTTTGCATGACACTTATAACAGTTATAACATAAAACTATTGTTACATTCAAACATTGAAGTAAACAGATTACCTCATATGACTATCATACTTTTTACTACTAGTACTTAGTAGTAGTAGTTTGTGCCGTTGCCGCCGCGGCGAACGCTCCTGCATGACGTACGACGTATTAGTGCGAAACATGTTGAGCATACTCTGATACGCGGGTGGTCACCAACCCGACAATCGTCAGTGACAAGTGACAATCTAATACCTTTAAACGAGCAATTCTTGTATGTATATATATATATAATTTTTTTTTTTTTTTAGGGAACAAGTCACACAAATTGACCTAGTCCCAAAGTAAGCGCTAGTAAGGCTTGTGTTATGGGTACTAGACAACGATATACATACTTATATAGATAGAAACATCCATGACTCAGGAACAAATATTCGTGCTCATCACATGAATATATATTATGCCCTTACTAGGATTCGAACCCAGAACGCTTGCTTCGCAGGCAGGGTCACTACCAACTAAGCCAACCACGTCGTCTATATATGTATATAATCTGGATCTCGGAAACGGCTCCAAGGATTTTCATGAAATTTGGTATGTGCAGGGGGTTTCAGTGACGATAAATCGATCTGGCTAGGTTTCATTTAAAAAAAAAGAAGTTTTAACCGTGTTTTTAGGCAATGCAAAACTGCTAGAAAATCATTAGAATACAAAGGTACACCCTCATCTAATAAGGTTACAATAGCTCAGGTGGAAGATCGAGCGGTCGTAAAACCAGATGACCCCGGTTCGAGCCCAGGTGTAAAAGTATCTTTTTCCTTTTTTTTTTCCAGTTTTTTTTTGTTGGAATATTATTGAGTGCTTTATCAGCGCAACCAATACGCAATATAAGGTCCAAAAAACAAGAAATAAAACCGAGCAAAACTCGGTCGCCCAGGGTCTTCTATTCATATTACAAACTCGACGAGAATCTGCGCCGGTTGGCTTCTTACTGAATACGCATTGCATTTACAATTGTCAATGGTCACCGACAATTGTAGAGTTGGATAGGTGCCTGTTTATTTAACTGTCTTGTATGACAATTAAAAGGTATTTTTTTACTAAATGGGTCCCAATATAGATTGTGGCAGCATCTTTATCTTTGTAGTTTTTGGGCATGTGTTTTCTGCGTATGTGTGTGTTGTGATGAGATGATCTATTATTACAAGCAGTCTTACTGGGAGTAATGCTATTGGAGTGACGGAATGAAAATCTACTTTATTCGATATTAGACTAGCCTAGGGCTCGTCCAGAAATCATGTGATCATATTTGGCCTACTTTTGACCCCCCCTCCCTTCCCCTGGTGATATTTGGTGATTATTACACGTGACGTGTTCTTGGATACGCCCCTCCCCCATCGTGATCATTCGTGATATTTTGCTGACCCCCCATAAACAATCACATGATTTCTTGACGAGCTCATAACAGTGATAAAACATTATATACCTACGATATGTCTAATGCCGATGTCATATACGTAATGCACGCAAAAGTAAACCTTACAGTGACGAAAGTTTTCATTCTGTGACTACATTCAGTCCGCGCGTGATTTCATAAATAGATTCTATGGTTTATACATATATTGATACAGACATTTTTTTGAGATTCGGTTTCTCGTTTTTTTTTTATAATAAGAGTGTGTTATTCTAAAAATGGCTTTTGTAGCCAATACCCTTGCGGCTGGTCGGTAACACCGTCTTACTCGCTAGTCATGCCGCCAAGCAGCAGTGCTTGCGCTGTTGTGTTGTGTAGAGTAAGACAACCGTTAAAATTACTGGATCGTGAAGTACTCCAAGTATTCCATGCCCTCTAAGCTAACAACGCATCTGTAATCCTCTAGTGTCGCCACCAGGCGATCCACTTGCTCGTTTGCAACCCTACATCATACAAAAACCTATTTTTTTTATGAAATCGCTCGCGGCCTATGTATGTTTGTATGTATGCCAGTACAAGTAGCAGTAACTACGCTAGTTACACAGGGCGTTTGTTGCAGGAGAGGGAAATGAAGCGGCAACAAGCCATGCTACTTAAAGAGCAGGTAAAGAGCGGAGATATGTGTTCTATGTAAAAGTACTGGCGCGGCCACACTGAAAGCGGTAGCGATTTTGATAGTGCCACGATGTGATGTGATGCTTGTTTCATTGAATAAATTATCGCTTCCGCTACCGCTTTTGTGAACAGTTGAATTTTAACATACTTCTATATAATAGTAAACTTGTACTGACAGAAGATCTTACGAAAGGTTTTTTTTATTGGCTTTACAGTAATTTGAAAATGGTTTGGATATAGACTCATAATTATTCTGGAATACTTAAGCAGGCATCTATATTTAAAGCCTCAGGTCGCATGTTTATCGCCCTCGCCTCTGGCTCGTGCGACAAGTGCCTGCGACCTGAGACATTCTTTATTTCACCACTCTCGGAGTACTATTATAGGAGCATTCAATTGAACTAAACCAACCACCTGCTGGCAAATTCCAGAATTATTATAAGATTATATGTATGCATAATTATAATATGTATAATATAATTGGAAGTTAGTTAAAACGATGTCGCTCCGAATTTTTGCGATTGGGTCTGATCCTTTTGTGTTATTTGACAAAAACTGAGAGTTTTTGAGTGTATTAGTGATACGTTGTCGATATTTTAATTTTGAAATTCGAAACTGAATCGAAAATTTTAAATGACAATTATCTTAAACTAACTTTAACTAAAATTTTAATTCGAAGTTGGTCTCGTAACGTCTCTGTCACTCTCGTATCAATGACTATTAGTGCGAGCGAAACGGCACATTCGAATTTCGAATTTTGGAATACAAAGCTTGTATATTTGTTTTGAAATTGTGCGCGGGCTGTATTCCGTGATTTATTGTTTTGGATAATAAAAAAAAACTCGGTTTTTGATTAAATAAATGTGTTATTCCGTGTTTTGTGTGTGGTGTTTTATGTGTGTGTTTTTTGTATTCCACCGATGCTGTCTTGGCGGATGCAGCAAAAGTATATAACCGAGGTAAATAACGTATGTGTAAGGCATGATACTAATAAAGCATGAGTAATAACCCGTAGAGAGAAAATTGTCTTTAAAAATAGGTTTGTATCTGACACTGGCTGGCTCCTGCAACTTCGTTCTTTAAACTTAAACTTAAATTTTAACTTTGAACTTTCCACACATCTCATCTCTCTATTGACAACATTTCATTTTTAGAACACCTGGAAATGTATATATGGCTCGAAAGCATTTTGCCTCCTGATCACGGTAATATGTTTATATAATTTTAATATCGCTTATTATAAAAAATAAAAAATAATTAAAAATATGTCCTAATTTTACCAAAACTACCACATGATAGGTGAAACGCCTTTGCTTTTTTCACAAGAAAAAATAAGTGATCATAACTTTGTATTTTTGACAACTTCAAAGTACATGGGAGGCAACTCTGAAATTCTATTTTCGAAGTTCGTTGCATACCTTCTATCTCACTCTCAAGATAATGACTATTAGTATGAGCGGAACAGCACGAAGCGAACCTCGAAAATCGAATATTGGAGAATAGGGCCTGACATTGACAATTTCAAATTAACGTCAGTTTTTTTTCTATAGAGAAAAGACAAAGGGATAAGTGTGTATTCTGTGATAGTATCGGAGTTACGCCCTTTTAGAATAAGCACAAATTAATAAATTAATTCTAAATTAAATGCAAGCGAAAAAATTTAACTGTCAGCATGTTCATCTTTTCAAACAAAATACAGAGAATCATTAAAATTATAGGCTCAGAAATATGAAATGTTGTCAATTGTGGACCCTTTCCAGAAAGTCGAATGACGAATTAATAAATAATAATAATAAAATATCTTGGGACAATTGACACCAATTGACCTAGTCCCAAACTAAGCAAAGCTTGTGATATGTGCACTAGACAACGGATAAACATACTTATATAGATAAATACATACTTAAATACAGATTGAACATCCAAGACTCGAGAACAAACATTCGTATTTTTCATACAAATATCTGCCCCGACCGGGGATCGAACCCGGGATCTCAAGCTTCATAATCAGGTTCTCTAACCACTAAGCCATCCGGTCGCCCGAATTTCAAACTGTATATTTTTTTTTACATAATCCGACTCATGTACCTACGAACGGGGTCCATAATGATTCTCATAAAATTCTTAGTCCTGTTTTTTTCTACTACCGGTTTGTAGTGATAATCATTCTTCATCATTTTTTTTTGCTCATCCTTTTTTGTTTATAAATTGTTATAACTATATAGTATAGGAACTCATAACAGACATTTGTCATAATTTTCTTATTCATAATGATCGAAACTCATAATTTTCTTATTTATATTATAATTACTAAGATTATTTTGATCTCAAATTGTCTTTTTTTAAATGGTCAATTACAATTATTTTCTAAAAAAAATCTAACAACCTGAACCTAACCTCGCTGATTCGCTTTTGCCCCAAATAATATTGCTCGCTCGCTTCGCTCGCTTGCTGCTTTATGTTTAATAATAATATATATTACGGGACACCCTAGTCTTCTAAATAGGCCGGTGTGCTAACAAAATGAAATAAATTGTGCCTCTTTATAACAGTGAAAAGGAAAGAGATAAAGCATAGCCTTTTCAACAGGAGCGAGAAAGACGGCGACAGCACACGACTTTCGTCCGGCAGCTGGACGCGCGCCGGCGGTGGGAGGAGAGAGAGAGAAGGAAACACCAGAACCTGCTCGACCGGTTGCTGGCTAAAGAGAAGAAACTGCAGCAGAGGAGGAAAGAGATGGAATTGCTGTCCGAATTGAGGTGAGTTTTTAATGAGGTGATCGGAGATTAGATGTAAATCAATATAACAACTAGATAGTGTAGTAGATAGAGAACCTTAGAAGCTCGAGGTCACGAGTTCGATTCCCGGTTGGGACTTATAAATGATGAGCACAATTGTTTGATATAAATTTCAGCAAGATACCTCCACACGTTCCTGAGCAAAAGGGTCTTGACAGACGGACGAACGACCGGAGGGACAACAAAGTGATCCTATAACATACATACCGTCACGCCTCTTTCCCACAGGGATAGGCAGAGACTACTTACTAGGATAGAAAAGAATATGCTTAGTTGGTTTGGTCACGTAGAGAGGATGGATGAAAGAAGAATAACTAAACAGATTTATATAGGGAGTGTGAATGGGTGCGTTAGGAGGGGAAGGTCTAGCTAGACGGACGTTCCGTGATCAAGAGTACCCGAAACCGACGAGCATGTATGAAGAGATTGATGAATGTGGATGAAGCGAAAGAGGTATGTCAGGATCGTAGCAAGTGGAACAAAGTATAGTCTTTGATCCTGTAAGGGTTCCGTTTTTTATTTTGAGGTAATGGCCGTGTTTACCACATTTACCACATACCACACACACATTAACCATTACCACATTTACCATTTTTTTGTGTATGTACCACATTTTATGCAAATAAAGAACTTTGACTTTGACTTTACCTTGCAGACGGCCCCAAGAGGACTCGACGCTGTCGGACCAGAAGCCGCTGCCTGCGCTGAACAGGATCCCGGGGCTCAAGCTGCCCGGGCAGGCCATGGCCGACCTGCTGCAAGTGTTCGAGTTCATTCACAACTTCGGACAGACGCTAGGTTTCGGTAAGCGTTTTTGAAGTGAGAACTTCTTTAGCGACGCTGAGCGCTTTTTGGGATGACTAAAAAATTTCAAACTCGCGTCAGGCGTAAGATGGAGGGAGATGAGTACCAGGATATCAGGATCCTCTAAGAGCTTATTTTGAAATACGAATGAAGCTAGTCGCGTTCGATTTTTGAAGTGTACGTATATGTGCTAATAATTGTAATACTTTACAGATATGGACGCCATTCCGTCGCTGAACACGTTCCAATGCGCGTTGCTGCCAGACTGCAGCACTGATGCTGAAGAGGACCTCGTTCAGGTCCTCGGACAGCTCCTGGTCTGCGCAATAGGTGAGATACTGCATGATACACAGAAAGTTTAATATGATCTCTATGATAAATCGGTGTCCTGCCATTTGACCGAAAATCATTTGGCTAAATTACACTTGACAAACAACGTTTTGCAAAAAAATGTTTCGCCAATTGATCATTTCACTACTAGTCATTTTACAAAGGACTCACTTTTCCAAATGATCAACAGATAAATTTACATATTATAAACAATTATATGACAAAATGAACATTTAGCAACTGATCTACTATTGGTGTAAAAACTATCTTTTACACTATAGTAAGACCCATCCCGGCGGGAGCGACTCGGTAAGGTTAGGTTAGGGTTTTTTTATGACAGTCCGAAAAAACCGTGCACGCCTAGGTATATGATAAACTTTGAAATTTACAATGTTATGCGAAACATATTATTTGGTGAAATGGAAAAAAGGTCAATTGTCGTTTTATTATTTCATACATTTACCAAGTGTAGTGTTTGCTAATTGAGTTTTTGTAAGATGATACTTTTGTCAAATGTCTCTATCCTATTAATATTATATGTAAATGCGAAAGTTTGTGAGATGGATGGATGGATGGGTGTGACGATGTGAGAGTGTATGTTTGTTCCTTCTTCACGCTGAAACGACTGGACGGATTTGTATTAAATTTAGAACGGAGATAGCCGATACCCTAGATTAACATATAGGCTACTTTTTATCCCGAAAAATTGCACAGTTCCCGCGGGATAGCGATAAACATGTCAAAGGTGTAATTCTACGCGGAAGAAGTCGCGGGAAGAAGGTAGTTGTTTAATACACATACAGAACAGAGATGCAGAACTGTAGTAAATAATAACATACGTATGTTTGTATCGCCGTTTAACACGAGACTGGCTCACCTCAGCCGCTCCAGTACAAAGTTTACCTTAATACACACAGAATATAGAATTGCGACTGCTAGACTTGTGTAATAGACGGGCTCGCTTGCGCTCGGCCTAGCGGCGTTACTCGACCGTCGTGTTGTTTGCAGAGGACCCGGGCATCCCGCACCCGGGCCGGCACACGACGCTGCTGGGGCACGCGCTGCGGATGGCCGACGTCACCAACCACAACCTGAGCGAGGTGCTGCGCATATACCTCTACGCCAACGCCACGGGCGAGGTCAAACAGCTCACCGGTCAGTACTAACTAACAGGGCACGGGTATGTATTAGTTATTTGTGTCACAAGGGAGTAAAATGATGCATTTACGGCGAGGGCGCTACGTTGAATCCAGAATGTAGCGAAGGAATAAAAAATGGCGGGGTTTTACAATTATCAACTTCAAAAAATTGCATTTGCAAAAAAACACACAGAAAAGTTGCACTTTGATCCCTCTCGACAGCGCAAAGTTTACTTTTCTGAATGAGAGGTGTGAAAAAATCAGCCGAATATGTGGTCTACCACCCTAAGGTTAAAATTCCTTTGCACTTCCCAATATATAATGTATGTATGTATGTATGTATGTATGTATGTATAACTCTTTATTGTACATAAAACACATTAAAAAAAAAACGAAAAGTCGATAAGACAGGCTGTCAACTTGAAAGTTCGACTTTAGCGACATTTTCATTTGATAGGAAGTTGGATGAAAAGTGGTAGACCACTTGGGCGACCGTGCCGTTAACGCTGAGTGTAACTGTCAGGTCTGACGGCGGAGCGCGAGCGCGAGCGGCGCGTGGCCGACCACCACCAGACGGACGCGGAGGTGGCGGCCGCCTGCGCCAGCACCAAGAACCAAGCCTACTACGAACACCTGCACAACAACGCCACCTACAAACTCTCAGGTACGTCCAAACACTTGCTTGTAACCAGAGGGCGGCATTGCTCATGGCAAAAATCAAACATCAATAGAGTTGGAACGTTGATTTTATCGACTTTTCAGCTATCGATAAGTTCAGTCACTTTTACATTTCAGACTTTAACAGGATTCCTGATTATGACACTCTTGGTGACTACGCCGATTTAATAAAAACAAATAAATAAGATGATAGCGTAACTGAGTTCTATAAATATGCACCTGTTACATCATCTTAAATAGAAAGCTCCTTCTCTACGTATAAATGGATTTACGATGAAAAAAGAACCAGTATGCAGGCTGATCATATGGAAAAAATATGACTATCATGTATTATTACAGAGAAGACGAAGAAAACGTCATTTGCACAGACACTGATAACGATACTGTTTTATACGATGAAAATTAGTTCACAGGTGATTTGAATCCTTGAGTTGTATTATTGAAACTTAGGTAGTTTTAATAATGCAGTACTGAGTTAAGTGGTAGTTTAAAATTATCGTTTTATATTGTCTTTTATTTAAATGTTATTCCGTAATGTGCATATGAAGTCAGTTATTGTTTGCTTATGGATTTGAGGTTTAGTTTTGTTGATAAGCAAATAAAGATAGCGCTAGGTAAATATAATTTCAGTTTATTCGATAGTCTATAAAATTCTACTTTCCAACTCTTTTGACATTTGATTTTTGCCATGAGTAATTCCGCCCTCTGTTTATAAATATACATACACAATTTATTGTTTGTGTTATAGTGTTTTAATTTTACCGTGACACTTTCAAACCCGCCTCTCCCTTTCTAGAGGCGCTTCGCGACAAGCCGTTCCTGGCGCTCAACTCGACCACGAAGGCCAGGATCCTCGCGTTCCTCTGCGACGAGCTGCTGCAGAACAAGGCGGTGCTGCGCCAGTTGGACCAGGCCCTGGACAGCCTCAACCAGCTCAAGAAGGAGCGGTACCTGCTCGACATGAAGATACGGAAGTGAGTGGGACTAGCGCCATCTAGGAATCGATTAGGTTAAAGGAAATCCGTTAGCTTTTACATGTGGAGAGGTTGAGTGAGGATCGAGCCGTTACAAGCGTACTCGGGCTGGCCGAGCGGGCGTAGACCAGTTGGCCGTCCTAGATATCGTTGGGGCGACTTAGTCCAAAGGGATCTCTCGGAGCTCGGGGCCGATGGCTGGCGAGAGCTGGCCCAGGATCGCAAGGCGTGGAGAAGTCTGGTGTCGGAGGCCAAGATCCACTTCGGGTCACTGCGCCCAGTCAGTAAATAAGTAAAGGCCTATTATATAATCCAATTTTTAGGGACCCTAACCCTAACTAAGGGCGGTGTAATAAGAGTTAGAGAGTAGCAGCCTTATTCATAAAAAGTTAGAGGCTCGCTATAAGCTCGCTATAGGACCGATGCAAAAAAACATGATTCATAAACGTCAATTAGCGCTAATCAGTCCATCAAGGGTTTGTCAAGTCTTCCGAAAGTTAGCGGACCATAGACCCTACTTTATCTCTCTGCTAACTCACAAAATGGCCGCCACAAATGTGAACAGCTGATTTTGGCAAGAGCAAAACCATACAACATAGAGAGTTTTTTTTTGTTTTAAGTTTATCCCCTCCGGGAAAGGTAAAGCAAACTAGGTCCACACTGCCTCGTCTGTCGTGTTAGGCTGAAGCCATGTTTTCGGTTTCCCGCTAATTCGCTGCTACTGCTGTCCATTTTTTTTTATTCACTAAAAGGCCATTTTTGGTCTATGATTTATCAAGGTGACAACATAACGCGTCTAATCCATCCATCAGCAGCTCATTAGCTAACAGACTGCTAGCAAGCGTTTATGAATCATACTTTTCAACAACTGTCAAATGAGCTCAATCAGTCTGTTAACTAATAGACTGATCAAACCTCAATTAAGGTTTTTTTTTATAAATAAGGCTGTAAAGGTCCCTAACTAGAGCGAACGGACGGGCCCGGCAGCCTTGCTCCCTGGGGGGCAACTCCAAAATCCGATTTTCAAAGTTCGTATCACACCGTCCCTCTCACTCTCAAATTAATAACTATTAGTGAGAGCGGAACGGCACGAAACGAACTTCGAAAATCGGATTTCGGAGTATAAGGCCTGATCGCCCTTACGATTGAGTAGTGTAATAATACTTAGGGCAGTTAGGAAGCGTTAGGGATCATTATGGCAAACAATACATTTATGGCATATGAAATTCGGGCAAACGATAGAGAACCCTCTCGACTCTATCTGACGCATACTCGTGGCAACTACGTCTGCAATAACGTGTTGTTAACAGAGTGCGCGTGCTGCACCAGCGCAAGCTGCGTAGCGAGCAGTCGGAGAAGCAGCAGCTGCTGGCGCTGGAGCGGATGCAGCGGCTCGTGGAGGAGAGCAGCGCCGCGCACCCAGAGCCGCAGGCGCACGACGGTACTCTACCTTGCCTTACCTTATTCATAAACGCTCTATAGTATTCTGCTAACTTAGTAATCGTGAAAGGACAATGTCAAAGTGACAGACAAGGACAAACGATTGCTAAGTTAGAAGAAGCCTATAAAGCCGTGGTCGTTACATTGCGGCCCGCGGCAAAGTAAATTGTTTCAAATAACGAAATAAGCTGTTCACATTGTATTAGTGTGCAAAGGCTGTTGGAGCGCCTTCACATACTCTGCGGCCCGGCCCTGGAACTCACACTGTCGTATGTGGCACTTGGCCAGTAAAGTGTGACGACCGCTGCTGTAGAGCGTTTATGAATAAAGTGGTTATACTATAGAATGGCGACACTCTGAGCCGCAGACACACGACGATACCTTATACTGTACTACACGGGCGTAGCCAGGTGACTAGGGGGAGGGTTTTGAGGGTTCCAAACATCCCCCTCCCGCCCTAAATTTCATAGATTCAAATATCAACATTCATAGATGGGTGAGGACCAAAAAGTAGCACACCGTTGAAGTTGCGTTAGTAAAGTAGTTAAAATTAGCTAACTTTTTCCATAGTGACAAGAAAATTAGTCATACATTTGTATGGACAACTTGTGTGGGTCCTCACCCATGTAATACTAACTCTTACCTATATTAAAATATACGGTGGTTTGGATTTTATTTTCTTGACAACAGAACGTGACGAAATCGGCACCCATCATTTCAGTGTGAAAAATGCGAAAATGTAAACAATTTATTGACAAACTCGACTACGCTTCGTTAGTCAAACTACTCATCCACGAATCGCTTTCCTCTGCATCTGCAGTTATTTACTTACTTACATATTATTATTACTTATGCAGAAAACCCCATCTCAGAAAAAGACAAAGAAGAAGATCGCGAGAAAGAGTCCACACCTGACATACCACCCTCGCCTTACAAAGAAGAAAGCGACAAAGAATTATCACCTTTAAAGGACGTACCCAACTCTATGAAGAGCAAAGAAATGTTAAACAACAATAAGGATGAAGGTTCCCCGCAGGATAACAAAGTAGACAAAGACAGCGTTATGGGCGACTGTGACGCCATTTTAAGCGATTTGGAGAGCGAAGGCACGCAGCCAGAAGAGGTGAGATAGTTAATATTTTTATGGTTCCGTAACACAAAAGGAAAATAACATTAAATCAAAAAAAACCCCTCAGACATTATTCGAGTAATCATAATATTATGTAATCTAGAATACTAAGAAATTTACTTCTTGATTTTTTTTTTGTTTACTTTTACGGTTTTACCCGTTCGAAATTAAATTTCCCAACGACACTGAAAATTACGACACATAGGTAGATATATGTCGTTTAGAATTTTTTTATTTTTTATGCCAAACATCATTACATCATTTTGGAAAAGAGCTCCTACTCTTCGAACTGCGGGACCGATTTTTACCAAACATAGCTAAGACTACCGCAAGGAAGTTACCTTGAAGCCAGTTGGCTTTCGAATAAAAAAAAAACTGAGACTAGTTCCATTAGGCATGACATTCTCCGTTTTAAAGTGTTAATTCCATGTACAGGATGAAGATAAGAATCTATCGTCGGAAGAGCTGGCGCGGAAGCTGGAGAAGCTGCTGCGGCAGTCGGAGCAGCAGCAGCAGCAGCTGGCGGCCGCCTCGCACGCGCTGCGGGCCACGTGCTACGGACAGGACAGGTGCGCCCTTGTACTGTAGGCAGCTCGCAGGCAGCTGGACGGCAGTCGGAGCAGCAGCAGCTACTAATAGGATGCAGACATACTGGCTACGAGACGCCGTGCTTGAATCTTATGGAATTTTGGGGGTTTTCGTTTTTTCTTTACTCCCAGATCAGCGTGGAAGGAACCTGTAGGCTTATTGTCTAACTCGCTCGCAATCGCCATCGTGTTCATTTTGACAGTTCTTGTATGAATGTGACAGCTAGCTGATTCCGATGCCAATTTTCAGCCCATACATGAACTGTCAAAATGAACACGATGGCGATTGCGAGCGAGTTAGACAATAAGCCTAATGTTTTGTATGTCGGGTGTATGTGTTAAATAACGTCATTGTATAGTATTGTATTGTGCTTGCAGGCACTGGCGGCGCTACTGGTCGCTGGGCAAGTGCGGGGGCATCTTCGTGGAGGCGATGGAGTCCGCGCAGCCCGAGGTGGTGCGCTACCACGAGGCGCGCGAGGCCGCCGCCAAGCCCGCCAACAGGAAAGGTTAGCTCCAACTAACTATGCTTATCATCAGGGGACATCCATAAAATACATCACACGTGTTTTATGAATTTTTGAATCCTCGTCCTTGTCAGAGATGGTCACATTTGTGTGACCATAACCTACCCAATGCTGAGTGTAGGTATATTCCAATGCACGCCACTCGTTTCGATCTTGCGCCTTTCGCATCCAATCCTTCCCGCCACTTTGACCAGGTCATTGGTCCAACGCATCGGTTGCCTGCCCACATGTCGGTGTCCCACTCTGGGCCTCCACTCCAGCACCCGTCTACCCCACCTGTTGTCTCGTCTGCGGCCATATATGGCCTGACCACTTTCGCTTTCTGCTGGCGATCACATAGGCTATGTCGATCAGTTTTGTTCTCCGGATCTCCGTGTTCCTGAAAACTAGAGAAATAATATGATTGTAAAATTCTGACGGTCCAACCGGGACAGTTTCCGCGAGAGGGAAATTTCAATGATTCGTCTGACTTGAAAGTTGATACAGTCAGCAGAAAGTTAGTATAAAAAATTCAATTAAAATTAATTGTAGTGCTTAATTCTTGTTACAGCAGTAAAGGAGCGCAAAGAGCCCCCAGCGGAGCCCGAGACCGACTTGGAAACGGAGGCCCAGAAGAAGGAAGAAGCGCTGAAGAGTGAGCTGGAGCTGAAGAACATCAAGTCGGAGCTGAACCTGAGCGACCACACGCAGATCATCAAATACGAGCCAAACGTGAAGCATGGCGCCTGCAAGGTCGAAGGTGAGATGGTAACACAGTAATAGAGATGGCGCTGATGGCAATGTTGGATTCGAGGCGATAGCCAATGACCTTGAGCAATGGCACTCTACACATACTATTCGCGTGCCTGTTATTAAAAGAGAAGAAACTATTCCGGCAGCGTAGCGCGCGTTAGTCTTGCAAGTAAGACACAAATAATAAGAAATAAAAAAAGTATTGATTATGAAATATGACTCGTTAGTGGTTTAGGTATGAATATGTTGACTTCATGTGTTCAAAGACGTGATTTATGTGTGTATATGTAATAATGAACACAAAACAAAACGTATATATTTCGCACAGGCTTGGTTAACTTGCACGTAAGTAGCGGAGTAGCAAGGTAAATATTTTGTGTTCATTGAAATGGACCTCCGCAAAGTAACGCCTGATTCAATAAAATATATGTAATAAATTTTAATACATATTTTTGTTTAACAGGCTCATCGATAAAAATGGAGGAGAAATACATACAGCACAAGCAGAGCAACGAGGAGGAGATGCTCGACATCGAGGACTCGATCCCGACCGCGTTCCTCGTGCAGAAGCCCACGCACACGCCCATGTTCGCCGCGCAGCCCGAGGCGGTCGACAAGCCGCAGGTAGCGTCACTCGCCTAAGCGTCACCGTTGTCGGCGTTAACACCATCGTCATCACAATCATTGTAATAATCACCGTCGTTTTCATCATCAAAGTTGTCATCACCATCTTAGTCGTTAACATTGTTATTGTCATCATTAATACCATCGCCGTCATTAACGTCATCGTCATCACAATCATTAAAATCGTCGTCGTTTTCATCACCATCTTCGTCGTTATCATCACCACTGTCATTGTCTTCATTAATACCATCGTCGTCATTACCGCCATCGTCATCTTCATCGTCGTCGTCGTCGTGATCATAATCTTCGTCATCAACGTCAATGTCGTCGTAGGTATCGTTACTGCCGCCATCATCACACCTGTTGTCACAATCATTGTAATTGTCACCGTCGTCTTTAGCATCGTCTACGTCATCATCCGTGTCGTCGTCGTGATCATAATCTTCGTCATGAACGTCAACGTCGTCGTAGGTATCATCACTGTCGTCATTACCATTACCATTGTTGTCACTATTATTGTAATTGTCACCGTCTTTAGCATCGTCAACGTCTTCAGCGTCGTCGCTGATTTTCTATCGATATCGATCTTAAATGCTTGCCCAACTCTAGTGCCAATTAGCATAAATCCTTGCAGTGATTTAGGAAATCATTTCCAACATTGTAGATCTAAACTGACATCATCATCATCATCAGCCTTTATACGTCCCACTGCTGGGCACAGGCCTCTCAGAACGAGAATGCTTGGGTTATAGTTCCCACGCGGGCCCAGTGCGGATTGGGAACTTCACACACCATTGTATTGCTTTGCAGATGTGTGTCGGTTTCCTCACGATGTTTTCCTTCACCGAAAAGCTCATGGTTGGATGCTCATGCTTCATGGAGGTGCGAGCCCGGGATTCGAACCCACGAGGCCATAGGTCAAACCAGTAAGATCTTTTCATACTTAACTGTCTTATTTGGTAAACAAAATTCTAACCTCAAAACGTCTCATTTTGTTATTTTTTAACTATTTCATCGTAATTAAAGGCACTGGAGATAAAATATCAGCAATATTATGCACAAAATATTGCCTCAGGTTTATTTGATAACATAAATTGCACATTGAGTTTAGAATTTTGTTTACCAAATAGGATAGTTAAGAGGGTGCATCCCTATCGAGCTGGCAACGTCGCGTTTTTGGTGATTTTTTACGATTAAGTATTTCACAGAAATTGAATGAAAGTTTCAAATGTGCGTCTGTAGTGCACTTCGTTTTTAGTGTATTAATGTGTCCAATGCAATGATTAATCGTGATGGACTTTTATTTTCGTATTAAAGGGATAAAATAATATATCTCGTTTAATAAGAAAATAAAAGTCCATCACGATCAATTATTGCATTTAGACATACGAGTATGCACCCTCTTACGAATGAAAAAATCTTAGACTACCACGGATTAAACTATAGTAGTAACGCCTGATTCAATAAAATATCTATAGTACTAAGTAAACTGACTAAAGCTCATTTTTTGACAGGAAATCGTGAAAGTAGAAAATGTGGTCAAGAAAGAGATATCGGAGAAGGAGGAAGCGGACGAGCCCAAGGACCAGCTGGTAAATAATCTCGAGGAGCTGAGGAAGATGGCGGAGGCGGTGTCCTCGCAGCTGGACGCCGCCAAGAAGGCCGAGGAGGTCAAGGAGGAGAAAGAGGTGGGGGTTTGTTTTGAAGAGATACATACACACACACACAGACACACAGACAGAGAGAGATATAAATCACGGGGTAGACAGAGCCTAAGGTAACAAGAACTAATGGCCACGTTTAGCATGATTGTGGGCGTATAAGTGGGAAGGGAAATCAAAATTGGTGATGGGTTGCTAGCCGCGTCCCCTATAACATGATTCCTATGTCCATTCCTTCGATGAGCTGTTACTGCTAATATTCTAAATGCGAAAGTTTGTGAGGATGTGAGTGAGTGTGTAATGTGACAGCTTGCTGATTCTGATGCCAATTGTCAGCCCATACATGAACAAAATGAACACGATGGCGATTGCGAGCGAGTTAGACAATAAGCCTGCTGACCTTTTTCCAAAACGTCCCCAATTTGATCACGGAACTTTTTTTTTAGGTCGAACTAAAAAAAGAGGCCATGGAACCGGACGCGGCGCACAGCTATTTATACACGAAAATGCTCGAAGGCAAATGGTTCTCCATATTGCGACACGAGAACTCCTTCCTAGTGTCCGACGACAAAGAGCACAGGGTGTACTGCGACAACGAACACACCTGTTCCGAGGTCGTCATGTCCCAAGGGCATAAATGGGACGTTTCCAACAACCTGCATTTGCTGAACGACCCTAGTCTCTTCACGTTGAACAGTATGGTCACCAGTGTACAGGTGCCCAGTAATAGCGTGTACCTGGACTCTAGTATGTCGCTGTCGGGGCTGGACCAGGATATGCTGGACGCCAGTAAAGACGGGACCGTTGAGGATTTCGAAGAGGAAAAGGAACAGGTGAGGCTTCGTTTTTAATGTTGACGAGCGAATGGCTTAGTAAAAAGAAAAAGAAAGAAAGAGAAACATTTATTTACACACAAAGTAAGCTAAAAAAAAGTAAAGTAAAGTAAGTAATAAAGTAAATGTAGTAATTAAGTAAATGCTTTATTTTCCACATGAAACTACAGTGAGACTCGATCATAATTACAAAAACGGATAATTCACAAAGCCGAGTAATGCTCTACATGTTTCGGTCTAATCCTTAGTCCTTCTTCATGGAGCGCTCGCCCCGACGGCATACTTGTGATAAAAAATGGGGTGGGGATGGGGGCGTCACTTATTGAAATTGCAACATTGTCTAAATAAAACTACTCTACATCAGCGTAACTCATTACATCAGCGTAACTCATTACATCAGCTTACTTTTTAGATGACCAACGATTTTGACATAATATTTCATAGGTTTCCTGTCAAAAATCGTCGGTTATGGTTAACGTTATGGTTAAAGTAACTTGGTGCAACTTACGCTAAAATGTGAAATGTAACATTAAATAAATAAATATCATGGGACAAATTACACCAATTGACCCAGTCTCAAACTAAGCAAAGCTTGTACTATGGGTACCAGGCAACGGAGTTACTTAAATAATGTAGATAAATACACACATAAATACGTACGTACAACATCCATGACTCTAATTACATGCACATAACAGAATAAAAACATAAACTACTAATTACATGTAAGATGTACTAATTTTCCGCCGGCGGCCGAAAGAAGACTTACGTCAGACATTACTAATCTTTTTTTTTCCAGGACAACGACTTAGAAAAAGAGCTCCAAGCGGACGCTTTGAAGCACGACCTGGCAACACAGAAGGCGAAGGCCTCCTCCCTTACCAGCCTCGGCCTGTTGAATTTCAACGCTCTGTCCACGTACGTGACCTGTGACAGCCCGCCGCCGATACAGATGACGGCCGATGAGATGCACCAGCTTGACAGGTGCAAAGTGCACGGTTTGCCCAAGAAGAAGGGGGGAAACTTTGTACCGAGGGAGCTGAGGTGAGTGTAGGATTATTTATCACTATCACTAGGTAGTATAAAACAAAGCTTTCCGCTGTCTGTCTAACCCTATGTATGCTTAGATCTTTAAAACCACGCAAAGGATGATGCGGTTTTTTAATAGATAGAGTGATTCAAGAGTAAGGTTTATGTATAATACATGCATAAAATGCTAGATACAGTAATAATATCCTTATTAATTTCATGGCATGCTTTGACATCATGTAATCTTAGATTTAGGCATTAATTATTATTGTGTGCCCTTACAGGGCGTCATGGACTGACTTAGAACAATGTTAACATCTTTATAATGTATGTACATGACTTGACAATTCTCGACTCGAGTGGCATAAGGTCTGATGTGAAAATCAGACCAAATTGACTTATTGATATTATTTAAACCGCAAAAAGAAAATTAAATATATGAAAATATAGGTACAAGTAATCTTCTAAAGATGCAAAAAGTTTCGTGATCCTAACTATAATAGTTCCAATAATTATAAGCCGATTCATTTACCAATTTTATTTCTGCTTTCCTGAAAAGTTAAGAAATCACACATCAGACCTTATGCTTCTCGAGTCGAGAATTAGTGATGCGACGAATACGAATACTAATATTCGTATTCGCCGGATATCGAAATGGCATTCGTAAAGAACCGAAGAGGACATATTTGAAAGCATATCACTTGAAAATATGTATCATTCGAAAGAGGAAATATTTGGGTAGGTACTGTTACAAATTTACAGCTCAAATTAAATTTTCGACTAGTTGACTAGATTAATCAGAGCTGTAATTATCTTCTTATCTTTTTTCGTATATGTGCTTTCAAAAATCGAGCGTAGTTTTTTTTAACAAAATTTAACAGCAGTTTATTTTGATTATTTAAAACAAGTGTTATTAGATTATAATAGTTTGCATACAATATCATAACTTGCTTTTTTTGCGTTGGATTGATCATGTTCACTATTCGTTTTGATATTCGTATTCGCAGAATAGTAAAACCATTATTCGTATTCGTATTCGTAAAAGTAGTATTCGTTGCATCACTATTGACAATGAATGGATATATATGGATGGATAGATGGATGGTTGTTTGTTACTCAATCACGCCAGAACGGCTCAACAGATCTGGATGAAAGTTGGCACATAGATAGAGAAAAGTCTGGAATAGCACATAGGCTACTTTTTATCCCGGAAAATTGCGTAGTTCCCGCGGGATAGCGATAAACGAATTCTTTGCAGACGAAGTCGCTGGCAACAGCTAGTAATATTATAAATGAATATAGTAGTCCAGTACCGTGCCTTTTAAACACAATTTCTTTCCTTGTACGACGATATGGAACCAACTTCATTCTGTAACATTCCCCGAGCGGTACAACTTAGGGATCTTCAAAAAGCGAGCCTACCTGTTCCTGAAAGGGCCGGCAACGCACCTGTGATTCCCCACGTCTTGCAGGTGTCCCTGGGCGATGGTGATCACTTTCCATCAGGTGACCCGTCTGCTCGTTTGCCGCCTCTTATACATATATAAACTACCCGCCCGCACCGCTCTCGGCCCCCTTTTTCGTCCTACCCCGCGTGGCCCTCGCGGGCGAGGACTCAGCTAAGCGGTCGGTCTATAGTATACGGTATATCGGCAGGCACGGCTGGTGGCGTATAACTGAGCCGGAGCAGCTGAAGGAGCTGATGGAGGCGTTGCACCCGCGCGGCGTGAGGGAGAGGGAGTTGCACGCCTCTCTGTCACACAACCTGCCCACGCTCAACAACAAGGTAAGTCCACCAAATAACAGAGATACAAGTTATCAAAGACTTGTCTGTATCTCTTTCTGGAAAAACGTAGTTTTAATATGGAGTTCACATATGGGTGACGTGACAAATGACGTCACATGTCATATCGGATCTCTCTTTTTAATCGCTGACTAATTACTAGTTAAGAAACTTATATATTCAGTATTTTTTACCGATATTACTTTTGAATTCACTTTTTGTCATCTCGTATTATTATCAGAATTCATTCAATTCAGAATCACATTATTATAAGAAAACGGGACTTAATCATGTAAATAATAAGTATTTTTGTAAATACCTCGACGTTTCAAACGCGACTTTGCATCCATGGTCTCGAGAGGACTGAAGAGGCGGATATCAACATCTTCTAGCTGCACGGGTTTTCCTAACTACCCGCACTTGGTCTTTATTATTAGTTTCTTCACTAGGGCTGCCACTAGCCCTGACCTGGGCTGTATTAATATATTTTCATATTTTGTTAAGAAATGTAATATATTTTTAATGCATATTCCCTATTGTCGACAGCTGTACATAGAGAAAGGCGACGTGGCTAGCACGGAGCTGTCCCTCTCGCACCTGGACCGCGTGATCGCGCAGCACGGGGGCTTCCCGCCGCCAGACGCGCCCGGGGCCTTCTCCCCCACCACCGCGCGCCGCCAGGACATGCAGCTGCTGAGCATGGTGAGTGCAGCGGCGGCAGGCAGCAGGCAGGCAGAGGCGGCGCGCCCGGGGCCTTCCCCCCACCACCGCGCGCCGCCAGGACATGCAGCTGCTGAGCATGGTGAGTGCAGCGGCGGCAGGCAGCAGGCAGGCAGAGGCGGCGCGCCCGGGGCCTTCCCCCCACCACCGCGCGCCGCCAGGACATGCAGCTGCTGAGCATGGTGAGTGCAGCGGCGGCAGGCAGCAGGCAGGCAGAGGCGGCGCGCCCGGGGCCTTCCCCCCACCACCGCGCGCCGCCAGGACATGCAGCTGCTGAGCATGGTGAGTGCAGCGGCGGCAGGCAGCAGGCAGGCAGAGGCGGCGCGCCCGGGGCCTTCCCCCCACCACCGCGCGCCGCCAGGACATGCAGCTGCTGAGCATGGTGAGTGCAGCGGCGGCAGGCAGCAGGCAGGCAGAGGCGGCGCGCCCGGGGCCTTCCCCCCACCACCGCGCGCCGCCAGGACATGCAGCTGCTGAGCATGGTGAGTGCAGCGGCGGCAGGCAGCAGGCAGGCAGAGGCGGCGCGCCCGGGGCCTTCCCCCCACCACCGCGCGCCGCCAGGACATGCAGCTGCTGAGCATGGTGAGTGCAGCGGCGGCAGGCAGCAGGCAGGCAGAGGCGGCGCGCCCGGGGCCTTCCCCCCACCACCGCGCGCCGCCAGGACATGCAGCTGCTGAGCATGGTGAGTGCAGCGGCGGCAGGCAGCAGGCAGGCAGAGGCGGCGCGCCCGGGGCCTTCCCCCCACCACCGCGCGCCGCCAGGACATGCAGCTGCTGAGCATGGTGAGTGCAGCGGCGGCAGGCAGCAGGCAGGCAGAGGCGGCGCGCCCGGGGCCTTCCCCCCACCACCGCGCGCCGCCAGGACATGCAGCTGCTGAGCATGGTGAGTGCAGCGGCGGCAGGCAGCAGGCAGGCAGAGGCGGCGCGCCCGGGGCCTTCCCCCCACCACCGCGCGCCGCCAGGACATGCAGCTGCTGAGCATGGTGAGTGCAGCGGCGGCAGGCAGCAGGCAGGCAGAGGCGGCGCGCCCGGGGCCTTCCCCCCACCACCGCGCGCCGCCAGGACATGCAGCTGCTGAGCATGGTGAGTGCAGCGGCGGCAGGCAGCAGGCAGGCAGAGGCGGCGCGCCCGGGGCCTTCCCCCCACCACCGCGCGCCGCCAGGACATGCAGCTGCTGAGCATGGTGAGTGCAGCGGCGGCAGGCAGCAGGCAGGCAGAGGCGGCGCGGTGACCACATTTACATTATACACTAACCACTACATAGTATAAAACAAAGTTGCTTTCCGTTGTCTATAAATACTTATTGCAGAACGTACTATCAACATCAGTTCTTATGTTTAATTCAACGCGGACGAAGTCGCGGGCAGAAGCTAGTCTATACTTTACACTTAATATTATAAAGAGGAAAGATTTGTATTTTTGTGTGTGTGTATGTTTGTAATGAATAAACTCAAAAATACTGTGCCGATTTCAAAAATTCTTTCACCATTGGAAAGCTACATTCACCCTGAGTGACATATTTATTGCTTGCTGCGCCTGAGCGAAGTCGGGACGGGCCGCTAGTAATATACAGCGTGTTTGGTACCTAGGTGCAAAGCTTTAAGGGGGTGATAGCCGAGGTGTTCTTGAACATTTTAAGCCATATACATATAATTTCGTTTGACAGGTTGAACAACTGGAGGAGAAAGTGGTAGTGTCCTCTATGCAAGTGAAAGGTTGGCGGCCATCGCGCCTCGCGCTCCCCGAGGAGGCGACGGGCGCGGAGATAGTGGCGCGCGCGCGACACAAGCTGGCCTCTGTCGAGGCGCACATCGAGAGGCGCTACCTCAAACCGCCTTTGGTACAAAGGTACGCTAGGTAAAGTGACATTTGACTATTCCAAGTTTGTTTGTTGTTTTGGTTGTCGGTGGGTAGAGGTAAGGTGGTTTTTGTTTTTGGTTAACGCTCGTGTTGCTGAGCCTCTAGTGTAAGTTTTCGCATATAAAAACGTCTCGAACGCGTTCACGTAAACGTCTCAATTACTATGGAATAATTGGCAGCGCCACTTGCGGATCGAAACGGCAACAAACTGTTCTCATAGTATTTGACATTTTAACGCAAACGCGGTCGAGACGTATTTTGTGACCGAAAACCTACACTAAGCATACTGCTACTACTTTGTATAGTGATAGAACTAGTGGGAATAGACTTTGACCCGTGTTGTGGACGATTGTTTTTTGCAATTCTGAGCAGGTCGTACTGAGAGCAAAACGTCCTGTGTTGCATTTAGTCTGCTAGGCATAATGTCCGTTAGTGAGAAGGACCGCAAAGAAGGAAGGCCGGGGAGCAAATCGTCCGCAATTAAAAATGCTAAGGGATCAAATCGTCCGCAATTAAAAATGTCCTTGAAGCAAATCGTCATCAACAAAAAATGACAAAAAAACAAAACGTCCTTAATGCATAATACTATTATTAACCGATTTCAAAAATTAAAAAGGGAGTTCTCAGTTTGACTTGTATGTATGTTTGTCCGCGATTTTCTCAACTATATTAGATCTCGTCTCGTTCAAACCAATTTTCAGTGGAAGTTTGCATTTAATGTACATCATATATTTTTTTTAGTTTTATCATTCTCTTATTTTAGAAGTTACAGGGGACACACATTTTACCACTTTGGAAATATCCCTCGCGCAAACTATTAATTTTAGAAAAAAAAAAAAAATAGAAATCTCAATATCTTTTTTGAAGACCTATCCATAGATACCCCACACGAATGGGTTTGATGAGAAAATCAATTTTTGAGTTTCAGTACTAAGTATGAGGATTTTGGGAACCCCCGAAATTTATTGTTTTTTTTTTCTATTTTTGTGTGAAAATCTTAAGAGCGTGCATCCCTACTGAACAGGCAACGTCGCATTTTTGGTGATTTTTTGCAATTATTTCACAGAAAATGAAAGAAAGAAAGAAGACATTTATTCATTTTGCTTACACAAATATAAGAGCATACACACAATAAATGAATGAAAGTTTCAAACGTCCGTCTGTAATGCACTTCGTTTTTAGTGTATTATAAATGCGTCTAATGCAATAATTGATCGTGATGCAATTTTATTTTCTTATTAAACGAAATATAGTATTTTATCCCTTGGATATTGGACACATTAATACACTAAAAATGAAGTGCACTACAGACGCACATTTGAAACTTTAATTCATTTTCTGTGAAATAATCGCAAAAATCACCAAAAATGCGACGTTGCCAGCTCAGTAGGGATGCACCCTCTTAATGCGGTTCATAGATTACAACTACTTACCAAGTTTCAACAGTAGGTATAGTTCTTATAGTTTCGGAAAAATGTGACTGTGTCGTACAGACGGACAGACAGACAGACATGACGAATCTGTAAGGGTTCCGTTTTTTGCCATTTGGCAACGGAACCCTAAAAAGGAGAGGAATTATGACGCCATCTTTTTTTTGTATGGGATTTTTTTTTGTTCTGAAACCTATCGTGTGTGGTATCTGATGAAACGGCCGATTCTACATCATTATATTTCAGTCATTTGATTTAAATTAAAATAAAAAACATACCAAGTTTGGGCTCCTTCAGACATGATACGGTTGAATCATTATGTGTAAAATATACCTAAGATGATAATATGTAATAGCCTCATATCAAACCCAAAGAAAGCAATTTCGAAAATATTGACATTTAGTATTTTTTTACATATAATTTTAGGTAAGTACCTATATTTTACACATAATGGTTCAACCGTATTATATCTGGAGGAGCCCAAACTTGGTATGTTTTTTATTTTAATTTAAAACAAGTGACTGAAATGTAATGATGTGATATATTTTCAGAATCGGCTTAGTAAGCCATTTCATTAGAAACCACACACGATAGGTGTCAGAACAAAAAAAAAGGTGACGTCAATAAAATTCCTGTTCTTTTCGTTTTTTTACGTGCTACGGGTCAAATTGATTCTTATGGCCTAGAGATCAGTCTTTCCGATTTTCATGCTTTTAACACCATTTGCAGCTTTTTACTGAATTTCGGAGTGTACCATACCAAGGGTGTACCGCTAGCACTATTTATGAGTTCGCTATCGCGCTTATAGGCCACTATTCTTTTAAATAGCGTTAATTATTAAACGTATCTTATGGAAGCATAATAATTTTAAAATTATTGTTAATTAAACAGAATAAATAACTGGGGACGTTTTGCTCCCGTGGTCTTTTAAATTGCGGACGTTTTGCTCCCGTGGTCATTTGAATTGCAGACGTTTGATCAATGGTACATTTTGATTTGTTGACACAGGGCCTTTTAAGTTGCGGACGTTTTGCTCCCATGACCTAATACGTTACGGACTTTTATTCCACGAGGACGTTTTGCTTCGAGGACCTATCAATCCTAACCCGTTTTTTGAAATTTAAACTTCGTTAGCGGTGTTGGGCACTTTTGTTTGGGTAAAAACGCGTCAAGCGTAAGACGGAAGATATCAGGATCCTCTAAGAGCTTATTTTAAAAAACTGGGGTTACGCCGACATTCAAGTTCGTGTCATACCGTCCTTTTCACTCTTACGTGGATGACTGTTAGTGTGAGCGTAGCGGAACCAACTCGAATTTATAACTTCTGAGTATAAGGCGTGATATTGCATGCGTAAGATTTGAATACAGACGCAGAAAGTTACGAAGATACTATTTGTGAACATAAAATATTTACCTTGCTACTCCGCTGCTCACGTGCAAGATAACCAAGCCTGTGCGAAATATATATGTTCTGCATGCATACCCTCCCTCCACTACTGCCAACTAACTCTACTACTGGGGATTTATATGTGTTTTATGTGGCAGTAGTGGAGGGAGGGTTTGCATATGAAACATATATAATTCGCACAAGATTAACCAATCCTGCACGTGAGTAGCGGAGTAGCAAGGTAAATATTTTGTGTTCATTAAAATGGACCTCCGCAAAATAACGCCTGATTCAATAAAATATACTGTTTGTTATAAGTATGCGCTTTTATATGTTAAAGGGTTGGTTGTAAAGTTGCATGTTTTATGGATGGAATGTTTTTTTTTTTCAAAATTGAATTTTATCCGTTTTTAAAATTAAACAAAACTGATTGAATTGGCGTTGGGGTACTCTACAACGGGGTAAATCTGTTTTTTGAGGGGTAACGAGCAAGAAGATTGATATAAAAAAATATACAGGGGTTCACAGTATACTGGCGATAAAAGGGTGGATATCAATTTTTTTTTGCAGTTTTCAGAGAGAAGATTAAAGATAGGTCAGGAGATAGAGCTCGTTGTTGTTGGCATCTGTACAATAATTGGGTCCATATTTATTTATTTATTTATGAACACACTCAACACTACCATTACAGGATTTTGATCCTAATGCGTAGCGCAGGCACGCTTAAATAAGCAAGTATGTACATATAAAAAAACAAAATAACATACAAACGTTTCATGGTTGACACTTATTGACTCTTATGACATTCTTATTCATAACTAGCTGTTGCTCGCGAACCCGTTTGCGCAAAATTCGTTTATCGTTATCATGTTAAATGTTGCATTTACGTCTTGTTACCTTAGGCTATGTCTACCCCGTAGGATATAGACGTGTTTGTGTATGTGTATGTATGCAACCTAACCTACATTTACCGGATGACAGTAAAAATGTTAAAAAATGTACGGCTCCATGTGTTATGAACGAATTCTTCGCAAAGGAATAGCTAGGTAGTAAAACGTGCGCGAGCCGACGCCGAGGACTATGTATTGTTAGACTGATTTCTGAACGTTGCCTTGTAGCCTGATGCTATAGTCTGTGGTTTGACAGACAGAGCTCCCTGCGTGGCCTCTTCCCGCGATGGTCGTATTAGAAATGGCGTTGTATTAATATCTTGGAAATAATATATTCTTGAATACCGGTGACCAGTGCTTTTATTCAGTTTAACAGTATACACATAATGTACCTCGGTGCGTTGTCCGCAGCACGTCGGAGGCGACGCTGGGCGCCGTGCTGCAGGCCGAGCAGGGCGCCGCCGCCGCCTCGCCGCACAACGACAGCGAGGGGAAGGGTTAGTGCTGTACTATACATACCACTCTTTGATAGCTAGCCTATCTTGTCACTAATCAGGCACCCGGAGCGTACGTGTGAAGACATACACGTGGAACCTTTTGACAGTCGGTGACCACTTCTGAATTTGATCACCTCTGCATTTGACCACTTCTGGATTTGATCACTTCTGGATTTGATCAGTTCTGGATTTAACCACTTCTGGATTTGACCACTTCTAGATTTGATCACTTCTCGATTTGATCACTTCTGCATTTGACCACTTCTGCATTTGACAACTTCTGCATTTGACCACTTCTAGATTTGATCAATTCTGCATTTGACCACTTCTAGATTTGATCGCTTTTGGATTTGACCACTTGTGGATTTGATCACTTCTGGATTTGACCACTTCTGGATTGGACCACTTCTTCAAAGTTGTCCTATGACATTTATTTATTTATTGTTTGACAGCTGAAACCAAAGGCATATCCCGCGGGCTGGCGACCTGGCGCGAAGCTTTAGGGCGCTGTAACACCTCAGCGCAGCTCGCTATGCTGCTGCAGGCGCTAGAAGCGGCCACCGCGTGGGACAAGAGCTGTATGAAGGCCGTGAGTAACACCACAAGGCTACATTACTTGTTATGTTGTCAATGGTTGAATCAGGCGTTACTGTGCGAAGATCCATATTGATGAACATAGAGAATCTAATTTCTAAACGACACTGAAAATTAGAACACATAGAAAAATCCGAAAAGTAAAGCTATGGCCGGGAATCGAACCCGGGTCCTCGTCATTCCGAACATAGAATCATCATTATCTTCCTAGCGTTTTTCCCGGCGTTTGCCACGGCTTAGTGGTTTGACCTGTGGCCTCTCAAGCAGAGGGTTGCGGGTTCGAATGCCGGGTCTGAAATCTGAGTTTTTCGGAATTTATGTGCGAAATTACATTTGAAATTTACCATGAGCTTTTCGGTGAAGGAAAACATCGTGAGGCAAATGGACCAATCCCAATAAGAGTCCAACCCTTCTGGGTTGGAAGGTCAGATGGCAGTCGCTTCTGTAAAAACTAGTGCCTACCTACGCCAAATCTCGGGATTAGGTTGTCAAAGCGGACCCCGGGCTCACTGAGCCGTGGCAAATGCCGGGAAAAACGCTAGGAAGATGACATGCAAAATATAAGTAAATGATTTTTGTGGTCGTTTAGTTAATTGCGAACAGACAAACGGGCACACAGAGAGACAGATGCGACGGAAGACCAATTACCTTTTTTCTGTTTTGATTGTTATATGTGATGTTCAATAAAGAGTTATTGTATTGTATTGTATTGTACTGTCTGATTCGATCAATTGCCACTTGTCTTTCGCGGAGGAAGATAAAAGTTTTTTTTTTTTTTCAGAACTGCCAGTTCTGCCTGTGTGGCGACAACGAGGACCAGCTGCTGCTCTGCGACGGCTGCGACAAGGGCTACCACACTTACTGCTTCAAGCCGAGGATGGAACGCATCCCCGAGGGTGACTGGTGAGTTACCCCCTTATTCATAAACGCTCTATAGCCTTCTGCTAACTCAGCAATCGTTTGTCCTTATCTGTGAAAGGTAAATGTCAAAGTGACATCAGGACAAACGATTGCTAAGTTTAAACTGAAGTTAAAAAAAAACTAATTATGTATTACAATGACCAATCTGAAGTTTAAGTTTTGCCATTGCACAACAGATGTCGTCAAAATAACTGCGTTGCAAAATGAACTCTGCGGAGTGGGATTTAGGTTTACGTTATTGAAAATCTAACCGATGACAGCGGAACACTCGAGAAAATCTGATTCGGGCAGAATCTTTCTGCTACTCGAACCGTCAAATTCAATTTGACGTTTAAGCCGGCCATATATAAACGGAATTTTCATAAGTATACTATTACTACGTGATGACGTCAGCGAACGGGACATAGCTATATAAAGGAACGGGACAGGGCTAAGAATTGACGTCACTCCGTACGGAAACCGTATGGAAATTCCGTATGAATGTGGATTTTCCGCATAAAGGTGGCGAGCGTCTCTCGTTCACGTGCCTCTAGGTTTCTCTCTTCTGCCGCCACTGAACGAGTGTACGTGTGCAGGTATTGCTGGGAGTGCGTGAACAAGGCGCGCGGCGACCGCGTGTGCATCGTGTGCGGCGGCGCGCGCGCGGGCCGCACCATCCCGTGCGCGCTGTGCGCCCGCGCATACCACCAGGACTGCCACTACCCGCCGCTACCCAAGGTACCCTGCCTACTATACACCTACCCTGACCCACTTTCATCTGTACAGAGCCTCTAGTGTAAGTTTTCGCATATAAAAACGTTTCGTATGCGTTCACGTAAACGTCTCAATTATCCAAATTATGTACTATGGAATAATTGGCAGCGCCACTTGCGGATCGAAACGGCAACAAACTGTTCTCATAGTATTTGAAATTTTAACGCAAACGAGACGTATTTTGTGACCGAAAACTTACACTAAGCGTACAGGATTCGTTATACATTTCCTAACCAAACTGTGGTAGAAGAAAAAAGTTTATAGGTACGTAAAATTCTATGCAGACGGAAGTCGCGGCAGGGGGTGTACGCTCCGCAGTTTAGGTACGATCAACCGGCGCTCCTGCCGGGCAGGATAATGCCAGTAGGTTGCCGCTCGCCTCGCACGCTGGCGTCGCGCGTTATTTGTGTGTTACCTAGTTACCTAGCAACGAACAATGACTACTACAACCCTAATAAGTTCGCGGTGACGTCGTGAACGGCCATGATTGAAACGATTAAACTAAAAGAAGCGCTCTCGCCTGGTAATACGGTTTATTTTCGCATTAATGCTTTGCGGGAAATGTGATGGAGTGGGGCTGGAGGCTATTATCGTTGTAGATAAATATATCAGGAGCGGGCTAGATTGTGTTTTATGTGTACGCGTCTAGAGTTTTTATTTATTTAATCGACTGCAGAGAGAGAACCGCCTGTACGTTAGTACTATTATTTATTCTGTGGTCGCGGACAGAAGCTAGTTCACTTATAAAAAATACAAATTTAATTGAAGTTTTTTTATTTATATTTTTTCTAATAACTAGTTATTGTGATTGCAGAACCCTCGCGGCAAGTGGTACTGTTCGCAGTGCATCGCGCGCGCGCCGCCCAAGAAGCCGCGCAACACGAAAAAGCGAGACAGCAAGCAGAGGGACACGAGCGGCGACATCGACCAGAACATGGTGCCGAGGTGTGTGTGCTAACAACTCGATCGTCACAGATGCCAGTAAAAACGCTAGGAAGATGACGCTTCGTCTACCCCGAAAGGGATAAAGACGTGATTTGTGTGTGTGTGTGTGTGTGTGTGTGTATTGATAAGTGAGTGTTGTTTCAGTCCGGCGGCGTCGCTGGCGTCCACGTCCACGACGGCGGAGGAGGGCGCGGCGCGCGACGCCGCCACGCCCGACAAGGACGAGCCCGAACACAACCACGCGCCCAACACCAACACAGGTGAGGAGTTGAGGAGGATGCCGCTCCATACTCATACTCAGGCGAATATTCAGCGTTTTTTCGGCATTTTTTTCGTCATTATCGTCTCAGCATATACCATTAAAAGAGATGATGCTGAGACTTAAATGACAACGAAACAGTATGGATGCTGCATTTAGCTTATCCAACGTTGTTGCGGCTTGTCCTTCTATTAGGATAATAATTGTGGGACAACAATGACGCATGAACCGCGCGGTCGAAACGCTTGAATATTGGCCCACCCACCCGCAATATCTAACGAATCGTGCTACTTGTATGTTAATCCTACTAATATAATTGCGAAAGTTTGTGAGGAGGTCCATCTTACTAATATTATAAAGGCGAAAGTTTGTAAGTTTGGATGTTTGGGTGTTTGTTGCTCTTTCATGGCAAAACGGCTAAACCGATTTCATTTAAAATTTGGTATACTAATAGTTACAATCCCAGGAAAGTGGCATAGGAGAGTTTATAACCCGGAAAATCGTTTGTCCTTATCTGTGAAAAGTAAATGTCAAAGTGACAGATAAGGACAAACGATTGCTAAGTTAACAGAAGCCTATCGAGCGTTTATGAATAAGGGGATTAATAATTGAAGAAATGGGTGGATATCGAATCACGTTATAGCCATCATTTCGAGTATTACTTTACCTAATGTTTACTTAATCTAAGGTCTTAATCTAATGTGTGTATGTCAGTTGCCCCGGAGCCGGTGGAGGACGGGCCGCCGGAGAAGCGCCGCGCGACGCACTACGTGGGAGGCAACGGGGCCATACAGCACGAAGACGAACATACAGACGGTCAGACTCACACCCATACCATATTCCGTATTATACATCTACGTGTATTGAAGGCTCGCATCTCTGAGTTTTTCGAAATTTATGTGCGAAATTACATTTGAAATTTACCATGAGCTTTTCGGTGATGGAAAACATCGTGAGGAAACCGGACCAATCCCAATAAGGCTCAGTTACTCTTTCTGGGTTGGAAGGTCAGACGGCAGTCGCTTCTGTAAAAACAAGTGCCTACGCCAAATCTTGGTATTAGGTTGTCAAAGCGGACCCCAGGCTCACTGAGCCGTGGCAAATGCCGGGAAAAACTGCCGTGTTTTTTTAGTACAATAAATAGTATAATTTTGTGACGTGTTGTATAATGTGAGACGTCTGTCTGTCGCTGCGCAGGCGCGGAACCGGACACGGAGAACGTGCCGCTGCTCTCGAGGGCCAAGAAGGAGAAGATCAGCGCCAAGAAGCAGCAGAAGGAGCTGCAGTTTTGCAAGTGAGTGCGCAACCAACTGAATCAAGTATACACCGACCGCATAAGAGGCTGACAACACCTAATTTTGTTGAAATTTATGTTATTTAAGCACTTTTTTAAGAAAAACTACACACAAAAAAATCCAAAAAAAAATATTATGTTAATTTTCATCATATTTCAAAGACCCTGTACGGACTCGATACATAATTGAAGAAAGTTGGCTCGATAGAAAATAATTGCAAAGATTGGTCTTAAAATCATCATTAAACGGTTCTATATCTTTATTTTTCGACGCATGGGTCTGCAATTAAAAACATGAAGTCAACATATTCATACCTAAACGACTAATGAGTCATATTACACAAATAATCCATACTTTATTTTATTTCTTATTATTTATGTCTTATTTGCAAGATTTTAGACGCGTGCCAAGCTGCCGGAATAGTTTCTTCTCTTTCACTAACAGGCACGCGAACCGTATGTGTGAAGAGTGGCGCAGCTCAAGGTCATTTGATGTTGACAGCGCCTTAAATGAGTCCTCGCGGGCGCGGCTGCGGGGCGCGGGGTGGGCGACAGGGGACCGAGACGTGTGGGAGGGTAGTCTCCTGCCGCCCGCACAGAGAGAGAGGTTTATTCCATATGACCTGCGAGCGAAGCAATGCAATGGTGTGTGTGAAGTTCCCAATCCACACTGGGCCCGCGTGGGAACTATAGCCCAAGCCCTCTCAGTGAGGAGAGGCCTTTGCCCAGCAGTGGGACGTACATAGGCTGGAAATAATGATGATGATGATGAGTTGTCATTTGGGTTGTTTGCTCTATGGTTTGGGAGTAATTTGGTGTAATGTGTGCCGCGATATGAACATATGTTTGTTCCCAGGAGTCTGCTGTGCGAGATGGAGTGCCACGAGCACGCGTGGCCGTTCCTCGTGCCGGTCAACACCAAGCAGTTCCCGCAGTACAAGAAGGTCATCAAGTGCCCCATGGACCTGTCCACCATCAAGCGGAAACTACACGACGGCACGTCAGTATCACTGCACTTATGACAATTATGACACCTGTTTCACCAACTTGACATATGTCGGCGACATGTGACAATTCTGTTAACATTACAAACTCGAGCAATCTCAAATGGCACAACTCTTGCATGCTCTCGTGCTAGCCGTGCTGGGCTGGCAACGCATCTACAACTCAGTGTCCATAGACTGGTACAAATGTAGTGCGAAATGATTTTTCATGACATTTCGTTGAATCCCATGCCGTTTTCAACTTTAACGTCATTTGAATAAGGATATTATTTATAAAACAATTTAATCTGACAGCTGCATTGTAGGTGACTAAAGTTGAAAACCGGATAAAATTTAACGAAATGTCATGGAAAATCATTTTGCACTATATCTGTACTCATATACTCGTGGGCTTTCCTTGTACAAAAAAAAAAACAATAACATTAAATGTTTTCGCCAACAGGTATAAATGCAAAGAAGAGTTCGCGTCAGACGTGAGACTGATATTCAGCAATTGCGAGGTGTTCAACGAGGACGACAGCCCGGTCGGCAGAGCGGGACATAACATGCGGCAGTTCTTCGACGCGCGCTGGACGCAGCTGTGAACAAGATGGCCGACACCACGAAATGGCGGTCACGACAAAATGGCGGGTAGCTTACGCGTTCCTGCTAATGGGAAGTTCTGAGTTTGTTTTTGAACTGTTCTCTTTACCATTCGGGCGGCAGTGACTTGCCCACACGGCAGACGACGGCAAAACGCGACAACGCGACCAAAATCGGGCCGAATTTCGATGTTCAATGCCTCAAGGTTAATTGCCACCGGAAGGTCCCCCGCCAACAGTGTGATATCTTTATCACACTGTTTATCAAATGTTAGAGGAATACTCGCCGCCCTCGATGCCATAAGTCTGCAGTGCCCTAAGGATGAGCTTGTGTCACTATTGATTGTCGATAAATTCTTTTGATTTCTAGATTATTTATGGCCTCGAGAGCGGCGAGTGGTTATTAGGCATTGGCGGATTGGAGTGAGGTAAAGTTCCAAATGGACTGTGTGGATTTGGACACTGTATTGTAAACAATGTGAACTGTCTAGGTGATGGTTCAGGCTGAATAAATTATAATTGTCGCCAAAAGTCTTTTTACTGTGATTTTATTGAAAAAAAAAAACACCGGACTTTAATTAAAAATAGAAATGTTTAATAAAGGTTAAATGATCAATGAATGAAATGTTGATTCTGCGACCTAGGCCGAAACTTTAACTATTGTAATCGACAAGCGAAATTCTATCTCTCTCTTGCGTATTAGTCAGAAAGGGATAGAACATAGCTGATGCCACTGATTAGGTAAAGAAACGCCGTAGCGCTAGCTTACTTTTCAACGTCGTATCTGCCCGAATTGTGTAGTTACAAAACCGACACTGTGCAGGTTGACACAAGGTTGCATTTGGAACTACATGATTTGGTAAAATACTGTTTTAGAAAGATAAGATGTACAGTTAGCCTCAAATATATTGTAACGACCAGAGTGGTCACATATGTATATTGGGACTTGTTCTTAAGCCGTTGACACTAAGCCTTGTTCCGGTGTATTGGACACTTCCGCTACGATATATCTGATTCTGACTGTACATACATACATAGCGGTACGTTCTACCAATGGGTGCCAAATTATTTGTAGGTCATTGAACTTTTAGTTTTATCACGAACCTTTTTTTTGTTATGAAATTATTGGAGTGATATTTACATACATACCTAAATCACGTCTTTATCCATTACGGGGACGGGGTAGACAGAGCCCAGGATAACATGACTGTAGGCGTAAAGGTAGCATATTTTGTTTACAATATATATGTATATAGTTCCCGCGGGATAGCGATAAACGAATTCTTTGCAGACGAAGTCGCTGGCAACAGCTAGTATTTAATATTTGCATTTTTAACGTGCCAAATATGTCTTTAAAGATATCGTATTGAATTTGCGCGTGACAGAAACATACTGACAGGTCCCTATTTCTCCAATTTGACAATTGTCGCTGACCATTGACAATTGTAAATGCAATGCGTATTCAGTATGAAGCCAACCGGCGCAGATCGAGATTGTAATGTAAACAGAATTGTCACTTGTCGCCGACAATTGTCACGTTGTTGAAATAGGGGCCTGGTCATTGTAGTTGTAGTTAGTCACCTAATGATCAGACGGATGGGGGTTCTTTTTTTCTGTTGGGTGTTTGGCAAATCACTATTATAGTATCAACTTTTTAATTGTCAGTTAGGTATGTTTAGACTTCATTAAAAAAACAAGTAAAATGTGATGTTGTATTCAAAAATGCACCAATTTTCTTGATTGTGTTGTAAATTAAAGTTCAATGACCTCTAATTTTCTAACTTATAAAGACTATGACAAACATTCCAAACTAAATTGGATTCTATAAACACGAGCACAGGTCACAATTTGAGACCTTTCGAATCTCAACAACTAGCGAATCGCATGTGATTATACTAAGGAACGCACACGTATATACGGTGTTGAGTGTACTTGTATTTAAATAACTAGCTGACTGTACATAGTAGACTAACGAGGTTAGACTAATATTATAAAAGTATTACATAGAGATCTATTTTTAAGCATAGAGAAGATAGAATATTGAATGTCATTCGTTTTTTTTTTATTTGCGCATAGCAACGAACCAGTATTTCTTACCCGCATGGGTATTCGTTTTTTAAAATAAGTACGTCGATTGGTACGTTTTGAAAAAGTTTTTTTTTTCGGTGGCCAGTTATTTTTACGTAGGAAAGTGTAAATGTATTGATGTGTAAAAATTAAAAAATAAAAGTTGTCTATTTCAAATTTCGCTGTAGGCGACAGTAATTATTAGTATAGGGATAGGATACGAGTAAAGAGATAAAATAAATAAGTGAGCCTGCTGCCCGCTGCCGCGGTTGATGGGGAATTATTTCAAATGTATATTATATTTGATTAATATATTCTCGAATTGGGACAGCTAGCACGCGCGCCATTTTCTCGCTATGCTAATAAAAGACACGCCGCCTGCGTACCATAAGTCGGCGCATCACTTCAAGAATAAATACTAATTACTTGGGCAATTTAATAATTACTTTGGTCCATTGTCTCGTGGTTAGTGATTGTTGGACGTCTCCATCTAACAGAGTTAGTAGGAAAGGGACGATCATAACATGGTAAACGTTCGTCGTCGATTTAAACTGTATATTTTACTGTTTTACTGCGGTTGCTGGCAATCTTCATTTGGATTTTTTTCGTCTTTTTTTTTCGATATTATATTTTTACAATAAATCGTGACAGCAATCTAGCAAAAGCCCAACATTTAAAGTTTTTTTTTAATTCTCAGCATGTTATATTTAGGTTGCCGCGGCGGCTAAGGCTGGCCTAACAGATGACAGCAACTGACAGGCCTGTCAAGATGACAGTAACGGATCTGTGTCGATCGTTTTCTGAATTTTTGACTTTGAATTAGCTGACAGACACTTTGTGTGAATAACGAATGTAAATTTTACAATTGGACTGTTTGTTTCAGAGATAGCTACTTTTTGTACTTGCAGGCTTATTTGGAGATTTTGACAGCTGTCATAGCTTTTTTATTATTTTATTTTATAGCTGTCATAGCAGTGGCATTAGTAGTATGACTATAATGTGGAAATTTAATAATGCTGCCACTTTATTTGTAACTGGCAACTATTATTCGTTATATTCGCACTAGAGTGAATAAAAAATTGTGTTAATGTTATGACGGCTATTAAAACTGTCAGATCTTTGTGAGCACAACTTAACTAAATAATTACAATGACGGTTAAATATTAAACTAGTCATTTGTGAAGTATACAATTAAAACTGATGTAATGATCTATACCACGTGTATTATAACCAATCTGCATCAACAAAAGTTTTATTTTATTTGTTTTGAAGAAAAAAAACAAGCCCTGTTGGTTGATATAATGTCTTTGCTATATTTATTAAAACTATTTGTTATAAATCGTTTCGATTCGTAACGGTAATATACTATGAACTGAATATACGTTAATTTACGGCTTTGAAATATTTTAAAAATTAGAAAAGGAGGGGAAATGAAAGAGTGGGAGAGAAGTTTGAAGGAACCTGGTGGGAATAATGTTGTTACAATGACCCGCCACTAGCTTTAAACAGCCAGAACAAGGAACAGTTATACAATAGTTGTGTTGTGTGCTCAAATATACATACAGACATACATATTAATCGTCTTTAGCGCTAACGGGGTAGACAGCCTATGGTAAGACCTAAAGGCCACGTAACATGATTGTGAGCGTATAGGTGGAAAAGGGAATCAAAATAGTGATGGGTTGCTAGCCGCATCGCCTGAAATAAATTATCTCCCGAATGCTACAAAGCCGTGAATTACTGTATCATGAACGTGTCATAATAATTTATTTATTTGTCAATTCTTTTTTTTATCTGTCAATGTCACACAGAATTCTAGAACCGTAGGTACTGAATATATAGTGTGGATAAACATTGTATAGTCTGTGACCTTGAACGATATTCTGGTTTATATTGCTATCTCACTCACTCTTATGGGTTTGATACTTGTACACCAAACCCGAATGTCGTTCTAAACTCGCTTATCCACTAGAGACAGTCGCTCGACCCGAGGCTGCCTTTATTGGATAAGCACCTTAAGAGTTCAAGGACTGTAAGTATGCGCAAGCGCAACCTGCCCGGCTAGCACGACAGTACACAAGAGCCGCGTCGCGCGCGAGATAGATTATCCGTCTCTTTCTAGATTGAACAGTAAGAAAAAGACAGACAATCTATCTCGCGCGCGACGCGACTCTTGTGCGCTGTGCAGTAAGGCCTGTTATATCGTCGTCTCTTTCGTGCGCCGCTTTTTAAAAATGAACGGTTGCTCTGTCGTCTTCGATGTATGATTTTGTAAAAAGTATTTCGAGTGTGACAGTCATATTGATTTTTGACATTTTAAAATTTATTTTTAGAACTTATTTATTTGTTTTTTTTTTTTGGCATTGCCGAAGTTTCGATGGTACTTATGGCTGTTTGGAATTATTTGTATGGTCATAATGGAAGACGTTGCTTAAAAATGGCTTGATTTACCTAAAATAAATGTTTGTCGCAACTGTCCTGTTTACAGTTAATTTTTGTGCGAACATCGAAGGAAATTTTTCATTAAAATCCATAAATGTTTTTAATTTATCAATGTTTGAAAAATAAAAAAATGCTTTTTTTACAAACAATAGCAATACTGACCTCTTCTTAATAATGTTCCTACTTGAGTCTATTTTAATAATTGGATTTCAAATGTATCAACAAGATCAGAAAAAAATAATTTACAGTCGAACCATTTGATTTACCATTACGTTTTAATGCGATTCAATACAGACTCAGTTCAGGTTATAGCTGTCATTTTTAGTATGGATCTGACAGCGAGCGAACCTAAACTGTATTGGAATTGAAACGCACTAAGACCTCACAGTAAGGCCCCTGACCTACCGTAAATCGTTCTCACAGTAAACGTCACACGATTTCCCTGAAAAAAACGCTGAAATATCACTGGAAGAAAGATAAGTTCGCCTTTGTGCATTTGTGTTTTCCTGTATTCCTCTTTTTCATGTGTTTTATGTACAAACAAGAGTTATACATACATACATACATACATACATGCAACGTCACTATGACATTTACTGTGAGAGGGTTCGACAGTGGGTCAGTATGCTTAGTGTAAGTTTTCAGTCACAGAACACGTCTCGACCGCGTTTGCGTTAAAATGTCAAATACTATGAGAACAATTTGTTGCCGTTTCAATCCGCAAGTGGCGCTGCCATTTTTTCCATAGTAATTGCGACGTTTACGCGAACGCGTTCGAGACGTTTTTATATGCGAAAACTTACACTAGAGGCTCTGGAACCAATTAGTTCGATGGTACCTTGCGCCTTTAGTGTGAGTTGCACAAAGTTACTTTAACGATAACTTTAACAGTAACAGAAAACCTATGAGATTTGTGTCAGTTAGGGTTGTTGTCAAAGTAATTTGGCAGAACTCGCACTTACCTTGCTTACTTAAACTTTTTGTGTTTTTAGTCGTAACCCCTGTACGGTGGGTGATTATTGTTGAGCCACATTAGAACTCTGTCATATTAAAACGGCCAATACTCCAATTTTTTTGTTAAAATACAAAAAGTAGGTTCACGTTGAAATCTTTTTTTTTTTATAAAACACTATGGTATACCTAAGGTTACCGTTGCTTTTTGAAATTGGCGTAAGGTACAATGCTTATTTTGTATGTTTATTAGCCAATTATTGAATTAATGTCATCAGTATTATTCATAAGCAATCCAGACGTTTCGAGTCAGCATAAACATTTCTTTTGCAGTGTACCTTTTTTAACTTTAACAGACTTGACTCTTTAATTAATTTAATAATGCCGTTAATTTAATGGACGAGTGTCAGACAGGTCCGTTTCACTCAAAATTAATATACGTGTAGTTTTTTTTTAAATCTTTGCCAAGATATGTTTTGAAATCTCAACTCTACTGCCAGCGTGTACTGTCGATATTCGAATGGGCGATGTCGGGATTCGAGCGACTGATGCGCTCCTAGCGGACAAATGTGAAACTAATTGCAAACAAAACGCTGTCAGCTTCGTTTAAAAATTGTACTTAACGCTTAAAATTTTTAATTTAGTTCCATGTTTCGTCACTTGAGGCGCTCGTGATCTCGTCGCCATTTTAAAATAGCTAGGTACCTATCTCCTTCTCTCTATATGTGTAAGAGTGAGAGGGAGTGACGTAGTATATGTTAAAAAGCTTGAAACCTGTCATGAAACATATTTTGGTAAATCGGTCCGTGATGTATGAATAAATGGTACGAATGTTTTATGTTGTGTGCATCGGTTGATTTTAAGTATAAATGAATATATAAATTATATACGAATAAATAAATAATTTTGGAAGCACTCTTGTATTGTTTGATTTTCTTTTTCGATTGGAAAATACATGGGCTATCGAACAAAAGGATTCTGACACTGGAACCCTATCTCAGTAAATGTCACAGGGACAGAACTGACAAATGAAATCATGTGGCGTTTACTGTAAGAACGTTCTACGGTATGTCAGGAATCAAATTTTTAGATAGTGCATACATACGCGGGAAACGCATAACCCTTTTGGGCTTCGCCAGTCTGGTAAAAAAGAAGTATAAACAATATGGGTCAAATTGAATGAATGCCTCCTTGGTTACTAAAAATTCAGGCTCTGAATTGTTTCGAGAAAAGGATGGTACGACCGTGCCGCTTTTTTGCTCGACTTGGCGGGGGCACTGACTGCCGTGCTTCCAGATACGGTTATCTTATGGAGGACGGAGATAGATATAAAGCACGAAATATACAAATGACGAAATGTAGTTGCCAGTATAAGCGGCATAGGAGCGGCTAGCACGCGAGCTATTCCTCTTGATTGTTACTCAGTACATCACTTTCTACTATAAATATGAAAGAAAAAATGGCCCAACAACTAAAACCACTGTTAAAACGTGTTGTTAACAAATGACACTAGATGGCGCTTTTATCAACTTTCATACATTGCCTAATTTTAGTACGAAATCTACATCGCGCTATTGAAATTTTTAAACTTTGTTAGTATATATACAATGCGAAGGCCTTACTAATCGTACTTGCTTCGGCAGTACATATACTAAAATTGGAACGATACAGAGAAGATTAGCATGGCCCCTGCGCAAGGATGACACGCAAAATCGTGAAGCGTTCCACATTTTTTTGACCATCTTATTTCAGAATATTAATAGTCAATAAACGAAACAAAATCGGCTCATCTTAATTAATTAATGCTGGATGTTTTTATGGTCATTTAACCCCCGACGCAAAAAGAGGGGCGTTATAAGTTTGACATTGATGTCAGTGTGTGTGTATAGTAGCTCCCCAGCGGATGGACCGATTGCAATGCGGTTTTTTTCATTCGATAGCCAGTTTCCTTGCGGTGGTTCTTAGCCATGTAAGAATTGGTCCAGCAGTTTGAGGAGTATCAGCTCTTTTCCAAAATGACATAAGCCATGATTGCCATTATTGAATTAGGTAAGGTAAATTGATGTAAATAAAAACATGATTAGTACTCGACCATTGCAAGTGGGGTTTTAAAATTTTCAATTTAATTCTAAGTGCATAAAATTGTTTACGTATGATTCGGTGCCTCGATTAATGGGAGGGGGGGGGGGTACAGTGGATGAATTTGAAGGTTTTAGTGTGGTCCCCATATAGTAGTAGAGTCCTGAATGGATTCCAAGTAGTACGGAATCACAATAACGGAAGCCCTATCTCCGTAACCACAATTAATTAATTTTACCACTATTGCACAATAAATAATTGATTGACTTATGTAGAGTCATCTATTTATGTTAAAGGAAAACTAAAATAATTATTAATATTATTATCCATGTCATTATAATTAATTATGCTATTAATTATAAAACCCTAGTTGATCTGATATCTAGCTAATCAATAGAACTCAGTCTACTGATTTCCTATAAACTTTCCTCTATGTCGGGAAAACCACATAGATCACACCCTGATAAAGGCACTAAGTATATAAGCAAAAGATTGTTCAGAGGCAATTAACAACTCATTAGAGTTAAGCAAACTAGTTTAAGTTAGCTTAAGTGAATTCAAATTTATTTCATTCCCGTTTATACGCTTTATTTTTTGAAGAACACAAACAATGGACAACTTGTGAGTATCCATACATACATACATAAATCACGTCTTTATCTCGTATGGTGTAGACGAATCGTTTACCCTATCGATTCTCATACAAGAGAAAATGTGTCCATGTTTTTACTTTGTATTTTTTTCCTGTACGTCACGTTTCATACATATAAAAAAATGACGGACAAAAAAGTGACGAACTGGACCAGCAGTTTTGGGACACATTTTTCTTGTATAAGGATCAAACGATCTGAGTAAGAAAAACCCAAAATAGTCAGTGGGGTAACTATGTACAACGCCAGGGGCCCGCGGCAAATTCATCACTATAAAGAAGTGCATCATCGTCCCTTCTGTGCTCAAAGCCAAGCCAGTTTGGGACCCCGTGGAGCTGGGGGCCCCTGGCATTTAGCCAGCCCTGCCACCCTATAGTTACGCCACTGGATTCTGAGTAAGAAAAACCCAAAGTAGTTAAATAGACAATCCCATTCACAAGATTAATGAGAGCTGTAACTGTCTTCTAAGCTACTCGTATTGATCACCACTTTCGAGTGGCATTTTCACATAAAGCCAAAGCTATAGAAGAAGCATTAGTGCGTGTTACCTTATTATGACGTAAACTTGCAGTGCCAAAAACAGTACTACAGTGGAGGACCTGAACATGGACTGCTGGCGCGTCCTGATGCAGTTCCTGGACCTCAAGGACCTCGTCCGTACCGAGGGCGTCAGCAGAGGCTGGCGGAACCGGGTGCACCAATATCTGCAAGGTACCTACACCTCAATCCCGACCGGTTTGACGACCGAATAGCCTTGTGGTTAGAGAACTAACACACCTTGAACTCTATGTTTATTCTAGAGGTCCACGGCTACATCCTATTCATGCCAGACAGCAACGTCAAAATAGCGGACAAGAAGTCCCGCGTCCTGCAGATATCTGACCACCGCATGCTGGTAAACATGCTTCAGAACATTGGGCATTACATGCTGCGAATCACCACGGACGGAGACAAGCATTGGTTGGGCGCCATTGCTGAGAATTGTCCCAATTTACGCGAAGTCACCGTGAGTAGTCCTCTGTTATACGTAACCACGAGAAATATTTATTCAGGAATAATTCTGGGAGACCTTCCCCCTTATTCAAAAAGCTATGGCTTCTGCTAACTTGACAATCGTTTGTCCTTATCTGTGAAAGGTAAATGTCAAAATGACAGATAAGGAAAAACGATTGCTAAGTTAGCAGAAGCCTACAGAGCGTTTATGAATAAGGGGGATTAGTCTACAGATTATTATGGTGTAACGCGAAATTCGGTCTATGATCTGTTTCATTAAGTACGGAGTTACTTAACTACTCAAAAAGGCCTTTATGAGTGAACAGTTTGCACTGTAGTATTTTGCCTTAAACCAAGCTTAGTCACCTATGTATGTTGCAATCTACAAATTATGTTATTTTGCCTGTAGCTCTCGGTCTCTTTCTACCGACAATACGAAGAAACGCACCATCCAGTTTTTTATTTCCATAAACCTAAACTAGGTTCGAATCATGTTCACAGTTATACAACGTTCGGGTCCATTCGAATGAAGAACTAGGAAACCTGCTGCGACGCTGCACGCTCCTGGAGAGGATCACCATCAGAGCCTCGAAATGGGTAAAGAATGCAAGAAAAACACCGTTTTCCCGTACCACGACGGCGGAACTCTATATTTTATTGTCGTCACCTTTTGACTGTAACAAAATTGTTACACCGCACGATTACCGAAAACAATTACAAAAATCTATCAAGTGCGAGTGAATAGAAATCCAGTGTTAGCAGAACCCTGCTCCTAAGCAACATGTAGACCCGTGGTCGTCAAATTGCAGCCCGCGGGCCGCATGCGGCCCGTGGCCGTTATTTGTGCGGCCCGCGGCAAAGTAAATTGTTTTAAAAGTGTGCAAAGGCTCTTGGAGCGCCTTCACATACTCTGCGGCCCGGCCCTGGAACTCACACTGTCGTATGTGGCCCTTGGCCAGTAAAGTGTGACGACCGCTGATGTAGACAGTGTGAGGTCATTTCATATTGTTTACTTATACAGACGGACAGCCACAAAAAATGATTTTTGTATTTGTTGTTATAGCGGCAACATAAACACATTATCTCTGAAAATTTCAACTGTCTAGCTATCACGGTTCGTAAGCTACAGTCTGGTCACAAACAGACCGACAGAATAAAATCAGTCTTAGTAATAGGGTCCCCGCTTTTAACCTCTGGGTACGTAACCCTAAAAAGCGTACCTAAACTGCTACATTCCATCATTTCCAGGTAGAAGACGATTTTAACGTTGATCTAAACAACATCAAACACATAGAACTCGACCGCAATCAGCGTGTAACTGGATCCTTCCTCAGCCACGTACCTCGACGCCTCGAGTCCCTCTCTCTAAGAGAATGTTCGGCATTAGAATACTACCATCTAGAAGACAACATTGAAAAACTATCCACCTTAACCAGACTGTCTTTGGATGACTGCCCTGGACTTCTTGGTTACCTGCACGAGCTGCTCGAAAACTTACCCCAGCTTAAAGAATTATCTTTGAGCCATTACACTGATGGTGATGCAGCGGGATTGTCCCAGAGCATCAGTAGACTCAAGGAGTTGAGGAGATTAAGGATGAGGCAGAATGTAGCTGTGAATGATGAATTTGTGGAGACTGTAGTGCAGAGCTGCCTAAGACTCGAGTCGCTAGACATTGCAGGGTGCAACGGGAATGGTTATAATCGAGGTATGCTGATGTTAAACCATAACTGCACATTTTTTTTATTATATTAGCCTAAGTGAGTGTGCCACTGCTGGGTAAAGGCCTCCCCTTTTTTCCGCCACTCGTTCCGGTCGAGGGCATTCTCCTGCCACTCTACTTGATATGCGTCCAAGTCATCCCGCCATCTTCTTCTGGGTCTGCCAACGCTTCGATGGCCATCTCGCGGAACCCAACGCATATTGGCATGTAATTTTAATAGTTGCCTTTTGCTTTGATAGTATAATTTCCAATCCAGAATGCACCAGGAGAAGTTACCAAAGTTGCCAAATTTTTAGTGTCGTTTAGAAATATGCATTTTGCTATAACAGCACAACACAACCTTTTATGAATAAGGATAGAGAACTGATATCCTCGATAATCATTAAATGCTGTGTACAGGTGTGACCAACACGGCTATGGTGGCTATAGCCAGCTGTCATCTGCAGCATCTGAACGTCTCGGGAGTCGAAGGGCTGACCGACGCAGGGCTCGACTCGCTGATCAGACCGACGGAGGGCCCGGGGCTTCAGCTTATCACCCTTCGTGTTGGACAGAACGGAGCACTAAACCAGAGAACTATCTTCAAATGTATCAGGCGGTTCCCTAATTTGCAGGTGAGGACCGGACTTAAATATGAGTCATATAATATAGTACAGTACCCGGCCATGAAGATTGCACAGCACATCAGTCTTCTCGGCTAATGTCGGTTTCGTCGTTGTCTCACACTAACTTACGTGACGTCTCTTTCCAAAAACCCAAGTGCAATCTTTATGGCCGGCTGCTATAGGAAATAGTGTTCGATACTTTACTATTGATATTGTTTAGATAGGCTATCGATGATGATGATTTTGTTGTATCAGCTGTTGGATGTGCGCGGCAACGACTCTGTGTCGAATCAGTTCCTGCACTACGCCGCGGGCGCCGCTAGCCACCGCAACGTCAAGCTGACTCTCATCGCAGCCGCCACCTCCATCAACCCTCAGGTAATATTGGTTATTGTTGAATACATTGATAGTATCTATCATTGAAAACAGCGCCATCTCTAGACCTTTGTGAGCAGTAAGTGTCTCACGAGAGTTTTTAATTGCGTGTGTCTACATTATTCAAACAGATGGCGCTCGGCTTATCCTCTTAGCAAATATTATTAAACAGATGATGCTTAAAGTTTTTTTATACAGACTAAAGACAGTACAGTCAAGGGCATAAAGATTGATATTAGCCATCATGTCAAATATGTGTAACTGACCTTATATTGTTTGTGGCATAAAGGTGTAAGTATTATAGATTTTGACGTCTTGGTAACGTACATATATTTATGACTGTACATTTATTTTCTTAATGTCTATTCCGTAAGGGACTCAGGTTAGCTGGAAGAGATCCCTTCTTAGGGATAAGTTCGCCTTTGAACTATTTTCTGTGTACTTCTGTATTTTTAAATTTTTATGTGCAATAAAGAGTTTACATACATACATACATACATACTAAGACGTGATTTATGTATGTATGTATCTCTCTTGGCAAATTTCGTGATTCTTCATTTCGCAAGCGTCAGTCAAACGAAACACGAAGTTTGCAGAAAGACATTCTGAAAATGCACTATGGCTGCCGGCCGATGCTGAGTCTACATTAAACAAAGTTTGCAACTTTTCCTTCCGCTGTGGTGATGGGTGGATAAGTGATGCGTCAAAAAAGCTTGAATATCATCACAATGACGCAGCGGCGACGGCAACTCATTGAGGCGTCCATTACGCCGCGTTTTTGAAAAATATTGTAGCGTTATGTAATAAAGGTGCGACCACACCGCCGCCTATACGCAGTGACGTGTCGTATGAGTATGAGTCACGTTTTCTCACCGTTTCTTCATACATTTTGTTGCGATTCTATAACGTCACCGTTTTTTAAGAGGCGGTGTGGTCGCAGCCGTTACGTTGTCTTGAAGTTTGCAGTCAGTGAGTTCTTACAAAGCCCCACTACTCTCCCTCACTCGGCCGGTTCAAATATCAAACCCATAAGGGTGAGTGAGACAGCAAGACAAACTCGAATGGCACTCTAAGGCCCACTTGCACAGTACAGAGTTAAAAAATTAAATCGCTAACTCGGGGTTAGGTTTGACAGTTGCATACATTTTGACACTACTTATCCCCGGGTTAGCATCTAACACGGGGTTAAGTCGCTAACCCTGGTCCGTGCAAGTGGCCCTAAGAGCTCACCGACTGTACCCTTGTCCAGGACTTGGACGGGCTAAACGCGTCCAACTTGGCGGTCGTCCTGGACTGGCCCATGGACGAACCCTGGGAACGTCACTTCCACAACGCGGACGACGAGCACGAAGTTTTGGAGGACTACGCTAACCTGGACTTCGGTCAACCTTGGCAATTCGGTACGTTATTAATAGATTATAACCACCTAAACCCTAAACCGTATAAACCTCTTCATCACTACATAGTATAAAACAAAGTCACTTTGCGTTGTCTGTTCGTCCCTATGTATGCTTATTATCTTTAAAATTACGCAACGGATTTTGATGCGGTTTTTTTAATAGATAGAGTAATTCGAGAGGAAGGTTTATATTTATAATACGCAGACGAAGTCGCGGGCAGAAGCTAGTTATAAATAAAACGAGCACTTTTGTTTTACTTTGATTTTTATGAAATTATCATTTTGTCAAAAAAATAGGGTAACTTCCATGTAATTTCAATTGACTTTCTCCTTTATTTAGTAAATGTTACAGACAATAAAATAAGATAAAATATATTGAGTGTGGCCTCTTCTGGGCTGAAATAATTGCTGCAGTTCCTTTTGGGTGCCCAGTTTTTTTTTTGCAACAATCTGGGTGGTAGACCCCCGATTTTGAGATTTCATGGAGGCACGGTTGTAAAATAAGCATATAAAAGACATACATTATAATAAATTAACTAATAACTTATCTTGCGTTTCCGCAAAGGCCTCCCCTAAAGCTACACATTGAAATATGTTAAAAAAAAATTTTTTACGTTTACAGGTAACTGAGGGATTTCGACAGTCGCACAAGTATTTCAGAAAAATATTATGACAATGAAATGAATAATAAAGAAAATTAAGAAATATGTAAGTTGTTCATTATTTTCGTGGATAAGTTTTTATGTTGCGTACACATAGGTGTTTAAAGTTAAGGGAATAAGAATGTTGTTACACATTTTGAAAGAATTGCGAGTAAGTACGAGTAAGTATTCAATGTTCAATGTCCAGAATTTAACTATTTTGTTTTTTTTTACTCAGAATCGTTTACCCTATCGAGCCTTTTACAAAAAAAAATGTGTCCCAAAATTTCCATTCCAGTCCGTCACTTTTTTTATAGGTATGTACTATGAAACGTGACGAGGCGGGAAAAAAATCCATAGTAAAATCCGGGACACATTTTTCTTGAATCGTTAGGGAAAACGATTTAAATTCTGAAAAAAATGTAAATGACGTGGTTTTTTATTTGGAATACGCTCAACTATTTTTAGCGGAATAGCGGAATGTTTAAGTAAATTGACGATTTTGTGCGAACTTACATACCTATTACACATAGGCGCTCAAAGTTGAGGGGATGAGAATGTTTACACACTTTGAAAGAATTGCGAGTAAGTAAGTAAGGATTCAATGTTCACGTAAAATGACAATGAACTTTGAATTATAATTTTGTTCTTAAAATAACTTTCTGCCAAGTTTCTTGCTCACATTCTTTTTGGAAATCGTTGGCAAAACATGTATAAGAGCCCTTTACTTACTAGCTAAATGAACTTTTAAAATAAAAAGTAACATTTTTATTTTCGTCGTAGCCCAGATTTAACACATGTGTACACTGTAGTCTACAGGCTACCATGTATAAATAGAACTAAGGAACATATGTAGGTACGGCGATATCCAGCGACCGTATAGTTTCGGATCATTTAGTTTAGACGACGCGTAGCAGTCAAACAATCAAACATCAATGTAACAAAAATAAGTAAGTACTCAACGGGCATTAAGAAAAAGAGAAAACAGGTAATAATTAAACAGCTTTTAATAATAATTATAATATTTACAACGTAGGTACCTAATTAACTCATTTTTTAATGCACTGATAATTTATTTTCATTAAGTAGACTTAAGTATTTCACATCGATCCATCAACGATATTTTTATAGGAAAAAATAACACCATATTGATTACCGCACAACTTTATTAAAAAAAAACAGCTCTCAAGCTAAAGGCACAATAAAAAAGACTTTCTCAAAAAGCTTGTTTACAAGTTACAAGCTTTCTTTTTACCGGGCAGAGCTTAAAAAATCGAATCAGTGCAGCGGAGCGAAAAGTAACTGTTGGAAAGTAATTTACAAGGGAAAGAGCTTGCACCGGCCCCGGAGGTTCAGTTAGACCGTAGTCGCGCAGCGGTCAAGGCTCCGCGGCGAACGCCCGCGCCACCGTCTCAATTTAAAAAGTAAAAAATTAAAAAAGCAAAACTCGCGCGCTCGCGGCTGTCAAAAAGAGGTTCTTTATACATCAAGTTTTAATCCAATTAAGTTTTGTTCAAGTAAAACTGTTAGTGATGAGTTCGTGATTGTGAGACTTGCCGTTTATACAGGTGAATATCAAATTGATTTCAATGCACCGTTGTTTTGTTGACCCTAAGTTCGCTAACGGTCGTTAATTTCAGCGCACACATAAATTAAGAATTGCTGTTTAATCCAGTTTTTAATGAGTTTTTACACGACGTGTTTTATTACACAATCGACAAAGTATTAAAGTAATGTCTCTACATTTAGTCGTTATTTCTTAACTGTTATAATTAAGCTTCTACTGGTTTGCTACTGGTATTTAATGGAACTATAATTAGAAGAACTTGCAGTTTTTTCTTGAGCTCGGTGAGTGCGGGACTAACGGCCCTGCAATCATAGGTTGTTGCTCTTCCTCGACTCGAGAATCCGCTCAAACCGAGAAACAAGCATTTCCAGTGACATTTGCAAAACGTACGAGGTTTCGAAACTCCGCGCCGCGTTCTATTTTTAAACGTAAGTAGATTCGTGTCGATAAAAACCCTTTTCAGTTATTTGGTGTGGATGGGAAGCGTCGACCGATTTGTCGCGCGGATTCATTTATTTTATTGTTACTTTTAATTGGATAATGCGATCCTAAAACGCTTTAGCGTACTAAATTAAAAATTGTGGTTGGGCATTTTGGAAACAAAATTATGTGCAGACTTATAAAAAAAACTTGATAATCGTTTTTTTGTCGAATAAAAGTGCTAAATCGGCTTCAAATGGTTGAAATATCTCAAAAATCTTACGCGACGGCGCCTATTGAGAATGTAGGTCAGTGAAATGATCGCCGGTCCCGTACGGAATGTAACCTGCGGTCCGATTTTGTGCCACAACAAGAAAGCAACTCGCTTTTTACAATATTTTATTCAAATCATATTTAAGAGTGACATTTATAGAACGGTAACGGTATCGGATGAGTCCTTGCCTTGCTCAAAACGAAAGTGTGTCTTTAATTCACAAGGAATAAAACATTGTGTATGATATGCATATGCGATGGCGTGGAAAGAATGTGCCACAGATAAAAAACAAAAGCATAGATAACTACTTAAGTCATCTTGACAAATATTTCGAGAATTTATGTGTAAGACATTGAAAAGATTACCATTTTAACAGCAAAGGATTGTAAGCTGCTTGCACAATGTGGATTTGTAAATTTCAGTTTCATATATTTGTCACTTCTTAATCCTTGGTTAGAAGTTAAGTCGGATTTAAGTTAAATAGTCCTTGTCCGCGCAAACCCGCCTGGGAGGAGTTCAGAAATTTTTTAATAGGATTTGTGTTGTTGTTAAGTACAGTACATCGAACTTGAAAGAAGCAATAAAAAAATCCCAGCGCAAAAGGAAAACAGTGAACTAGATAAATAAAAAACACAACAAAAAATGACGTTGCATTAGTTGTAAATTATTAATGCTTTTTAAAAAATCAAGTTTCCCTCGCTTTGCTGACTTTATGGCAGCGATAGAGCCATTTTTCAAAGACTTGGAAAATATCATAAGTTTATTTTGAAAAGAGATCGTAAAGGGCGCTTTGACCATCATTGCCGAAAAACAACATAACCAATACACAACCAATTCATAAAACTGATCTTGAAAAGAGGCAACCGTCAAAGAATCAACAAGGTTTCACTTATAACCTATTGATTTTCTACAATAAAACTTAAGTGTTATTGTTCTAGCCGTGAAAGATTAGTCTAAATCGCTTCTGCAGTTAAGGAAATTACAATAGGTAGTTATAGTTATAACGCGTTAACATTTGAACAAGGTTTTTTCGGCTATTCTAAAATAAAACTCAACGTCTATCTTTGTGTCCGGTGTCTCTGTCCGTCGTATTGATGTGTGGATAATGGTATGGTTAGTGATAAAGTGAGTTGACTCAATATTCTCAGGCAATGATTTGAAATTCGAAGTAGTTACCGGCCGTGGTCAGACTAAAACTGAATTTACATTATGCAACTAATTTCGTGCAATTACACTGCGGCGTTTGATTAATCACTTTTGAAGCGTTAGGTTATCAACCAAGCAATGTAAAATGTAACGCTAGTAGTACGAAATTAGTTGCATAATGTAAATTAAATTCGGCTTAAGATTTAAAGAGAATCCGCAATATTATTTAATCCATAACATATTATATGTATTTAAAAACATAATGATGAGTTATCCTAAAGTGGTATGCTATTGTGATACCTCTGAGCCACATTTCGGGGGCTGATGGGAGTGCTTGGTAAAAGTGGATAAGCACATCATACCTATTGTTTATTGACTAATGATTAATTTATACAATTCTTGTATATAATCTGATTTGATTTTAGAAGTTCTTTGCGTGCCGTTCCGCTCACATTATTAGTCACTCATTTGAGGGTGAGAGAGATGGTATGATACGAAATTCGAAAATCGAATTACGGAGTAGTCCAGCATAGGTATAATCTGTGCGTCGTCTATTCTGGGATTCTTCCATGCTGGTCTGGGTCTTGGAGTAAACAAAAAACATATAATGTATACCAGTTGCTTCTCTTCCCCGAAGATGGTAAAAGCCCATCGAGGGAATGGGTGACCATCTTAGGAATCATGTTACAGGCGATGCCCACAATCATGCTAAGCGTGGCCTTTAGGTCTCAATACCTTAAGCCCTGTCTATCCCGTAAGGGATAAGACGTGATTTATGTATGTATGTATGTGCGTCGTCTATGCTGGTATGTGTAAGATTCCCAATCAGCACTAGACCCACGTGGGAATTATAGCCCTCTCTGTTTGAGAGGTGGCCTGTGCCAAGCAGGGGACGTATATTCTGGAAATGTATGAATCTCCCTTATAGCCTCAAATTTTCAACAGAGTGCATATGGTATTCCTTCCTTAATTACTTTGGTGGTATTGTCATTAGGTATTGTTATGCGCCGCCCGCACCTTTGTGAAATACTTAGTTTATCATGTAGAGTGCAATTGAAACTGTTACACAACGCACATGTCTCATACGGGTATCCTACGAGTAACTACAGAACTAATAGTCTGTATTTGGGCTTTTAGTGTAACATTTTTAGCGGCACTGAGCACTTTTTGGGAAGGGTAAAAAATGTTAAACTCGCGTCAGGCGTAAGACGGAGGAAGAGTTTAAGTACCAGGATATCAGGATCCTCTAAGAGCTTATTTTGAAATACGAATAAAGCTAGAGTCGCGTTCGATTTTTGAAGCATACGTTTATTTCGTTGCTTGAACGTATGTGCGTTTACCCTAGTGGTATAAGGTGAGTAATAAGAGTGTGTGACCTCAGGTGACCGCAGTTCAAATCTCGTGTATTTTTTTCTTTTTGCGCGAGTGTGCGTGTGTGTAGTTTTCACTTCTGCCGTCACTCCCGGAGTGCTGCCTAGTGTTTTTTTGCTGTAAAAACGTCTAGTCGTTGTAGAGTGAAAGAGTAACAACCTTACATACAGTAAGACAGACTTGAAGATTCTTTCCTTATAACGTGGTTTGGCTTGACCTTAGGATTTTCCGTAAAGAAAGTAGGGTATTGGCTTGTAAATAATGATGACTCACGATATGTTGGTTGAGAATCGAACCTGCATACAGTTGACTCATTTACATGCACCTTAAGTGCCAAAAGACAGGCGCAGGTACTCATACCAATTAAAAATAATTTTGCTACGTTTTTATCTGCGGCTTTGCTTTCACATAATTTGAATCACAACTCGTACTCAGAGATATTAATTACTTAACATACGAGTACAAATGAACTATTATTTTATTTTATTATTATTTTTCTTTATTGGGGAAAAAAACAGATACAGACACAATTTAAAAAAATAAACTATTACGAACATAATGCAGGAAACTTAGCCTATACCCTAAAACAATTCCCACTTAGAGTTTGTGGTAGATGTGGCAATGGATCAGAATCAATGGCAATGGGCAGTAACAAGGTACCCCGAACCAAAATAGTCCTACTCAAAGACAGCATGCGAATTTTACTAAAACTAATCTAAACTAATATTAAATTACGAAAACTGTAGCGATTTCCGGGTGACACACTATTTACATGCAAAATTACTTATATCGAAATCCGTGCGCGTATGAATCACAATCCAAACCTTACCAACAAACTTACAGTGGCAGTATTCATTATTTTGGTACCTACAGTAATCTGCAACTAAGTTGCTTAAATATTGATTAAATTTAGGGCTCTTTAATTATGAAAATGTTCGTTATGTCACTTTAAATAGCGAAGTTGACACATAACTCCAAAATGCGTCAACTTTTTACATAATAGTGCTGACTCCGTCTGACACAAATTTTGAGTAAGAACAACATTTTGTCAGTTTGCAATGATTTACACCTACTTGTCTATTTATTTGGGTGTACAAATAGTAAGTACTATGTACAATTATTTGTTATATCGTGTAAGCAAATTTCTACCTGTTGATATGAAAGGACAAAAGTGCTCAACGATATCAAAGCAGTATAACAAATTCGGTGTCATTCACAAAATATAAACAAGCGTTTTTTTTTTTTTAATAATATTTTAGGTTTTTCTAACTTCGAATCGTTTACTATATCGATTCTCATACAAGAAAAAATGTGACCCAGATTTTACCATGGTTTTTTTGTCCTGTTCGTCACGTTCCATACATACAAAAAAAACGACGATCAAAAAAGTGACGATCTGGAATGGATGTTTTAGGACATATTTTTTCTTGTATAAGGATCGATAAAAAACGATACCGAGTAAAAAAAACTGTAAAAAATTATCATGAACACTTTTTTAAAACGCCCAAACACATTGTTAAGTTGTATTCATAGTAACTATGGTGTCTCAAAATTGATCTATACGGAATACTTCAGGATGTGGTTGGCTCAGTTTTACTGAACACGGATGTAAATGTTTTTCAGTATTTTTCAATTGCAGTCGACGAACATTCCATAATGTTCGGTGTTCCCTTACTGGGAGGGGGATGACTTTAAATTCTGGTCCGCACTGGCCCGGCCTGAGAACTATAGTCGAAACCTTTTCAGTCTTAGAGGATGCCCGTGCCAGTAGGACGTAAATAGACTGGAGATAAGATGATGATGATTTTAATTAAAATTTTAAATTGACAACATTTCATTTTTATAACACCTGAAAATGTATATGTGGTTCGAAAGCATTTTGCCTCCTGATCACTGCAATATGTTTATATAATTTTAATATCGCTTATTATAAAAAATAAAAATTAATTAAAAATATGTCCTAATTTTACCAAAACTACCACATGATAGGTGAAACGCCTTTGCTTTTTTTCACGAGAAAAAATAAGCAATCATAACTTTGTATTTTTGACAACTTCAAAGTACAAGGGGGGCAACTCTAAAATTCTATTTTCGAAGTTCGTTGCATACCTTCTCTCTCACTCTCAAGATAATGACTATTAGTATGAGCGGAACAGCACGAAGCGAACCTCGAAAATCGAATATTGGAGAATAGGGCCTGACATTGACAATTTGAAATTAACATCGGGTTTTTTTTTCTATAGAGAAAAGACAAAGGGATAAGTGTGTATTCTGTGATAGTATCGGAGTTACGCCCTTTTAGAATAAGCAAAAATTAATAAATTAATTATAAATTAAATACAAGCCCTAGCGAAAAAATTAAACTGTCAGTATGTTCATCTTTTCAAACAAAATATAGAGAACCATTAAAATTATAGGCTCAGAAATATGAAATGTTGTCAATTATGTACGATTAACGATCTTTGTAGGGGTGTTTAATACAACTAATCAAATCACCTCCTGAAGTTTTCCGGCACAATTGTGACACCCTGTTACATTGGCAATTTTCTCGGCAATTTTATTTGTTTCATCTGGTAATGGTAACATGTGGTAACCCTAACCGGTAGCAAAGCAACGACCTGCGCAAGCGCTAACAGTACTCGCTTCCTGACCGACCAGTCCTAAGCTGCTTGACTGGACTATACTAATCGAGCTGACTATAGCCAGGTTTTACACTATACTAACTATGTTTTTAACCCCGACGTAAAAAAAGGGGGTTGTAAGTTTCACGTCGAAATCTGTGTGTTATATGTAGTACTAGCTGCTGCCAGCGACTTCGTCTGCAAAGAATTCGTTTATCGCCATCCCGCGGGAACTACGCAATTTTCCGGGATAAAAAGTAGCCTATGTGCTATTCCAGACTTTATTCTATCTATGTGCCGAATTTCATCCAGATCCGTTGGGCCGTTCTGGCGTGATTGAGTAACAAACAAACATCCATCCATCTATACTTTCGCATTTATAATATTAGTTAGATTGTAGCTCTCCAGCAGATGGATTCGTTGCGGTTTTTTTCTTTCGAAAGCCAGTTTTGTTACGGTGGGTCTTAACCATGTTTAGTAAAAATCGGTCCAGCAGTTTAAAGAGTATCAGATCTTATCCAAAATGATGTTAATTTAATGTTTTAAGACCCATAGAGGCACCACTGGTACGTTACGTTGCGTCTTGGCTACGGATCTTCCTGTATGCATCTTCAGAGCATTAAAGACCTGAAGCTTTGCTCGGTATATTTTTTAGGGTAAGTTTTCTGAAAATGAACCTAGCTAGATCGATTTATCACCCCCCGAAACCCCCTGCCCTACATAGGTACTCAATTTCATGAAAATCGTTGGAGTCGTTTCCGAGATTCAAATTATAAGAATTGCTGGTTTAAAGGTTCCTTAAAAGATCCCTGCTTCCATGCTGGTCTGGGAACAAAGGAAATAGGTAATCGTTAATTAAAGAGGTTAGCATTTCGGTTAACGGATTAACATTTAAATAAACTTTCCTCAATTCCGTTAAATCTTTAATCGAATAACGCGTCGCGCACGCGAAAAAACATTGCGATAAATACGTTTGGCTTTGGAGCCTGTCGACATTGTCGACGCAAGTTGTTAATTATTGACATCCAGAACCCATAATAACCAGTTAAGTTTCTCACCAACACGAATGACATAAGCCTGGGCCTGACAGAGAGAGCCTTGGCTTTTTATTTGACACAAAGCTCAAAATCGAGCCGGAAATGGCTGCCCCGTGAGCCGACTCACTCAGTCAGATGAGCTCGTTATAATAAATGCAATTTCTATCACATGTCCACGGATTAAAGATTGATTAACGGTGCCCTAGTCACAAGCGTCATAACCATAACTACGTAGATCCTTGTACGATTGATATCTCACTAAGATGAGACGGTAACTAACGGTAGACCAATCTTCCTAGCGGTATAACCAGGTACTTTACAACACTACAAACTTGCCTATGCCAGTGGTCAAAACAAGAACTAAACTCACCACGTACTAATTGTGGCTTTTCATAGCCGGTAGCGATGTTACGGACTGCAAAAGTAACATTGTAGGTTTACTTAGCTATCCTTTAGTCGACCTAAACCACACCTAAACTGCCGGAATTAAAGGCGCTAGCGGTTTTGAAATACGAATGTTTTGAATTAATAAAAGTGCTTATCCGGGTCGAGAGGGCCGATTTTAATATCACATTTTGTGAAAATACCAATAGAAAGTGGTAAAAAATTGTCAGTGCTGACAAATAACGAAGTTAATAACGAAATTGACATAAGCCTACGATAACTATTAAATTAAAAAATATTTAAACTCTTACGTAACTATACAATCCTGTAGGCCCAACAGGGTGCGGGAGGTTTTGATGATTATATAATAAGAAAAAGTGTCCCAAAACTACCATTCCAGTTCGTCCCTTTTTTATTCGTCGTTGTTGTTAGGTATATTATATGTATGGGACGTGACGTACAGGAAAAAAGAACCAACGTAAAATCATACTATGCCCACGATTATGTAAGTAAACCTATTTAAAAAAAAATGCCCAGTGTGGTGTGGGACGCCCTCAGACTAGGTGGGTGGAGCGATGATCATCGTTTTTCCTGGCATTTGCCCCGGCTCAGTGAGCCTGGGGTCCGGTTTGACAACCTAATCCCAAGATTTGACGTAGGCACTAGTTTTTACAGAAGCGACTGCCATCTGACCTTCCAACCCAGAAAGTAACTAAGCCTTATTGGGATTGGTCCGATTTCCTCACGATGTTTTTCTTCACAAAAAGCTCATCAGAGGCGTCTCTAGCCCTTGTGGCGCCCGTGTGCAACCAGTACCCTGGCGCCATAACACGGGCGCAGGGTCTTTGAGAGCGCCGGCGCCGCGAGCGACGCATCTTTGGAGGTGTCGCATTAGAGGCCGCTCGGCGCCCCCTTAGACCCGGCGCCCGTGTGCGCCGCACACCCTGAACTATAGGTATAAAGACGCCTCTAAAGCTCATGGTAAGTTTCAAATGTAATTTCGCACATAAATTCCAAAAAACTCCGGTGCGAGCCCGGGATTCGAACCCGCAGCCCTCTGCTTGATAGGCCACATGTCAAACCACTAGGCTACCGAAAACTTCTTAGCGGCGCTGAGCGCTTTTTGGGATGGGTAAAAAATGATAATTTCGCGACAGACGTAGGACGGAGGGAGGATATCAGGATTCTCTAAGAGCTTATTTTGTTTTGATGATCAATAGATTAATGTGTGATTAAAACCGATGAGTTGTCCAAATCGGTCTCCGATGCGAAGACAGGCGTTATGTCAACGGATACACCATACCTACCGGCAAAGTAGGCCAGTGGCGCGGACACCGTTAACGTGAAAGTCGAGTGGGCTGAACCTTAGACCTCTTACTCACGCCTAGACAGGGAATCCTATTATCACAAGAATGTACCATCAGCCAAATATGTGGTCTACCACCCTAAGGTTAAAAATCCTTTGCACGTCACAATATTATAATGTCTTAAAGACGTGGCTGTCAACTTGAAAGTTCGACTTTAACGACTATTTTGTTTGATAGGAAGTTGGACGAAAAATGGCAGACCACTTCTTTGGTTGACCGTACACATACACAAATCCCGTAGTTATACCTTACGGGGTAGACATAGTCTAAGGTGACAAGATCTACAGGCCACGTTTAGCGAGATGACAACAAGAATGTGTACGACGTGAAGAATTATATTTCTCGACTTCCTTCTTCGCAATTTGGTTTACAATATGTAGCTGGCATCCCACGCTATAGCCTTGCACGGACGTTTAAAGGAGGGTAAATAAAAATATTGATCTGGTAACACTGTCCATCGTCTCGTCCGGTCCGCCGCCCTGCTACCACTCATTCTGATTTTCCGTGCTTAAGCCTTCGCACATGTCCGTTGCACACAGAAAATTTTGAATTTCAAATAATAACCGTCATTATCGTTCGCTTTGTGAAGAAAAGTAACGTGATATCAGTTTTAATTTCCTCCTTTCCGCCGATATAATGGCGAATAAAAAGAGAAGGTGTGACGATGACAACGAAGTTATACGACAAAAAATAAGAAGATTAGAAGAAAAATTGCGCAGCAACAGACGTCGCATCATGTCATCATCATCTTCGGAAGAGGACTCAAAAGGTAATTAACAGACCTACCCTCATTATATTTATAAAGCAATTGTGTAAAAATGCTTAACGACTATAAGAAATGTGATGCGTACTTCCCGTATGGGGTCGATACTTTCACGAAAAAATTTCTTAAGTGACGAATGTTCTCGTATGATGCGAGCAAACCAAATGGGTTGTCTCTGTCATAAAAATACAAACTCGCTTTGTCCAACTGGGGCCTAGCAAAAAACCAATATTCATTTGGAAAATAATAGAACATTCGATCGTCGTTCCAGAACGAACTCCGACTCGCTCGACTGCAGCGGCACGCCACGACGAGTCGCCCGCGCCGTCGAGCGCCGCGCGTCACCCGTCCACAGCCGCGAGCGGCCGGCGACCCCCGCCCGCAGCCACGCGCGCTGAGCGACCCCCGAGCGTGACGTCGAGCGCCGCGGAAAGCGCACCCGAGGCCGCGTGCGCCGCGGCTACTTCATCACCGGAAGCGGTTCCATCAACCTCGGCGGCCATGGACCACGAGTTAGATGAGGAGGTACTTGGGCTACTCGGCGACGCGCCCGTGCCCGAAACCGTGTTAGGCAAAGCTATCCACAAAGATATCGCGTCTAGGTGGCAGGACATTTTAGCAAAAGGCCTGTCAAAAGAGGTTAAGGATAAATTGATGAAGGAATATTTGATTCCTATGAACTGTGACCTACTGGTCTCACCCGTTCTGAACCCCGAAGTAAAAGCGGCTCTGCCAGAATCCATGGTTAAAAGAGATACTTCTTTATGCAAGAAACAAAAACAAATTGGTATTGCTTTGGCTGCACTGTCACAAGCCATAGAGTTCGTTGTTAATAAAGAAACTTCAATGCAAAAAATTTTGAAACCCCTAGGCGACGCGTGCCGCTTATTGTGTGACAGTCACTACAGCGACACCAATACTCGGCGTGGTTTTGCCTCTTCAGCCATAAATTCTGATCTTAAAGATACCCTAGGCGAAACCAAGCGCGACAAATTTTTGTTCGGTAGCAATATTACAGAACAAGTAAAATCAGCTAAGTCTATTAAACGATCAGGTACTGACTTAAGACAGGCTAAGAATGATAAGTCACACATCTTTAATAAAAATAATTTTATAAAGAACAAGAACAACAGTAACAATCGTTTAAACTGGAAGACGGTCCCTCGAAAAGCACCGAACAAGCCGGATTATTCGAGATCTCGTCCGACACAGCGTCCTGTGACGAGGTCGAGCTTTCAACAGCGGGACAAGGTGGAGCGGTCACCACCCAGGAGACACAGGAGGCAGTAGAACCGGAGGTACAGTACAGCGGCCGTCTCAAGTATTTTATCAACAACTGGCTTCAAATAACTGATGATTCCATAGTTCTTTCCTGGTTACAAGGTTACAAAATTCCCTTTGTATCAACCCCTGTTGATTACAGTAAACCAGTTGTGCTTCCTAGATCGAATCAAGAAGATGAAGATTTTTGTAACGCTATAAAATCTCTTTTAAAAATTAATGCGATTTCCGAATGTTCTCACACTGAAAACGAATTCCTATCAAGTATATTCCTGGTACCAAAGCCTAACGGCGATAAAAGATTCATTTTAAACCTAAAGCGCTTAAATAAACACGTTAAAACTTGCCATTTCAAGATGGAAGATTATAGGACAGCTTCAAAGCTTATAACTAAACATTGTTATATGGCGTCCATAGACATGAAAGACGCGTACTTTTTAGTGCCGGTACATTCTACCCACAAAAAGTATCTTAGATTTCAATATAACGGTACATTATATGAATTTAATTGCTTGCCATTCGGCTTGTCAACTGCTCCGTTTGTATTTACAAAACTTCTTAAGCCTGTGGTAGAATATTTAAGACATCGCGATATGATGTCAGTAATATATTTAGATGATATTTTTTGCGTCGGTAGGACTTATGAAGAATGTAACCAGAACGTCACAAACACAAAAGCAGTTTTACAACATCTTGGTTTTCTGATCAATTACGAAAAAAGTTGCTTTATACCTAGTACAGAATGCAAATTTTTAGGCTTCCTGTTCAATTCGGAAGAGATGGTATTGAAGTTACCTAAAGATAAAAAAGAAAAAATTATGCTTGAATTGTTGAAATATTCAGGTAGTAAAAAATGTAAATTACGAGAATTAGCAAGATTTATCGGACTTTTAACTTCAGCTTGTCCAGCTGTTCAATATGGATGGTCCCATACAAAACAAATTGAACGATATAAATATCTGTGTTTACTAAAAAATGATAATTTTGATCAAAAAATTTCCGTGCCACAATATTTAAAAGATGACTTCACTTGGTGGCTAGATAACATCAAAAATAGTAACAACCCGTTTCGATTTAATGAATTTAAAAAAGAAATTTATTCTGACGCTTCTTGTAGCGGTTGGGGTGCTTATTGCAACCAAGAAGAAGCCTCGGGGTTTTGGAAATTAGATGAAATCAATACCCATATTAATGTACTAGAGTTAAAAGCAGCTTTTTTCGCACTTAAAGTATTCGCTGAAAAAATGTATAATTGCGAAATTTTGTTAAGGATTGACAATGTTACGGCAATATCATGCATTAACAGGATGGGCAGCATAAAGTACCCACATTTAAATAATATATCCCGGGAAATATGGGACTGGTGTGAAAGGCGAAAAATAATAATTTTTGCTTCGTATATAAATACGAGAGACAATTATGAAGCCGATGCCTTATCGCGTAAGAAGTTTACCGACACCGAATGGGAGTTGTGTGATACTGCTTATCAAAAAATTGTCGATCACTTTGGCAAAGCAGAAGTCGACTTATTCGCCAGTCGGTCAAATGCAAAGTGTCCCGTATTCATTTCGTGGAAGCACGACCCTGACGCGTGGATGGTTGATGCGTTCACAATTTCATGGTCGAATATGTTCTTTTACGCCTTTCCACCATTTGCATTAATATTAAAAATGTTGCAAAAAATTATTTCGGATGAAGCTGAAGGTATAGTCGTTGTGCCGTATTGGCCTACTCAGCCCTGGTTCCCTTTGCTAAAAAAGTTAATGATATCTGAATCATTACATTTCGGGCCTAATCTCAATCTATTATCATCCCCTTTCAGGTCGGCCCACAGTCTACACAGGACCCTTATCCTGGTTGCCGTCAAATTATCCGGCAAGCGTTACTGAAACAATCTATGTTACCTAGATCTGTGGACATCATTATAGCATCATTAGCAGAAAGTACATATAAGCAGTACGACTGCTGTATAAAATCATGGATAGAATTTTGCAATATACACAAATGTGATTATTTTAATCCTTCAGTTGTTAAGATTATAGAATTTCTAACCCTTACCTTTGATAAAGGTGCAAAATATGGCACAATCAATTCATATAAATCAGCATTGGCTCTCATTTTGGGTTCTATTGTTAGTGACACTCAAATAAAACGTTTTATGAGGGGCGTTTATAGATTAAGACCTACAGCTCCAAAGTATAGTTTAACATGGAATCCAAATATAGTCCTAACCTATTTAGCACAAAAATGGCCAAACGAAAGTCTAGATTTAAAAAACCTCACGAAAAAGACTGTAACTTTGTTAGCGTTAGTCACCGCTCACAGGATTCAAACTTTATCTTTAATTAAGTTAAATAACGTAAATGTCTATGCAAACGAAGAAATAATTATAAAAATTCCAGATTTAATAAAAACATCAAAGATTAATTCTTTGCAACCTGTGCTCAAACTCCCCTTCTTTAATGAAAGGCCTGAGATTTGCCCAGCTAGGACTCTAGTGTGTTACATGGAAAAAACACGATCGTTAAGACAAGGTCAAAATTTTCTTTTTATTAGTTACAAAGCCCCATTTTCAAAAATTTCGTCCCAAAGACTAAGCCAATGGGTGAAAGATACACTACAAAGTAGTGGCATTGATACAAGTGTGTTCGGCGCACACAGCACCAGACACGCAGCCACTTCGACTGCCAAGAAACTTGGCGTAAATATTGAGACGATTAAGAAAACTGCCGGTTGGAGTGAGGCGTCGTCAGTTTTCGCCAAATTTTATAATAAAGAGATAGTCGATGATCCAAACCAGTTTGCAAGATTTATTCTTTCATGTAACGAATAACAATTAAGTAGGATTAAACCGTGATTGTATGATTGTTGGTTATTGATTTGTTTGATTATTGGTTAAGGAGTTACAAATAAACGGGAATAAAAGGAATCTGAATATATTTTCATTTTATCGTAATTGCCAATAAATATCTCTGAACATCCTACATATTGTAAACCAAATTGCGAAGAAGGAAGTCGAGAAATATAATTAGTGATTAAACGAACTTACCTGTAAGTGAAGTTCGATCACAATTATATGATCGACTTCCTTCGAAGCAATTACTTATAACCCTCCCTATGTTCTTACAAAACCCTTCCCAAAAAATGAAAATAACCATAATGCACTCCAAACAGAATGAGTGGTAGCAGGGCGGCGGACCGGACGAGACGATGGACAGTGTTACCAGATCAATATTTTTATTTACCCTCCTTTAAACGTCCGTGCAAGGCTATAGCGTGGGATGCCAGCTACATATTGTAAACCAAATTGCTTCGAAGGAAGTCGATCATATAATTGTGATCGAACTTCACTTACAGGTAAGTTCGTTTAATCACTAAATAAAAGTTGTTCAACAAACTTTTTTTACTGACTGTACTTTTCGCGGATTGTACAGACCTACCTGCTTGCTTATTGTCGCTCGCGATCGCCATCGTGTTCATTTTGACAGTTCATGTATGGGCTGACAATTGGCATCGGAATCAGCTAGCTGTCACATTCATACAAGAACTGTCAAAATGAACACGATGGCGACTACGAGCGAGTTAGACAATAAGCCTACTGCTTGCAATGTCATCCATCCTACATATGTGTAGGTACCAAATTTCAAGGCATGACTCGCAAAAACCAAAAGCTTAGCTGTCATTTTTAGCATGGATCTGACAGCGAGCGAACCTAAACTGAATTTGAATTGAATCGCATTAAGACGTCATGGTAAGGCCCCAGGTCAAGTTACTAAAAAGCTTATAAAAATATACACAACACCAAACTAGTTTAGTTAAAAAAGTTTACCATCATAATTACAACAAACCGGATAACTCACGTATAAAAAGCCGAAAGAATGCTCCGACAATTGTTTCGGACTGTAGTCCTTCATCAGAGAGCGCTCGCCCCGGCGGCAGCGAAACGAACACTGCGCGCCAACGCTCTGCTCGCGCGGCTACTCGGCGCAGCTGACATCGGCGCACAACTACCCTCATTTTTATCGTCATTTTTATTAAAGTAGGGCAGCACACAACACTGATCACGTCACTAATTAATTATGTTTGAGTCTGACGGTAGTTTCATGTTGAAAGTTTACCATCATCATGATTATACTCATACATACATAAATCATGTATTTGTACCTTACGGGGCAGACAGAGCCTAAGGTAGCAAGGCCACGTTTAGCACGATAATTGTGTTCGTGTAGGCGGAATAAGGAATCAAAATAGTGATGTAAGTACCTGCAAGTCGAAACTCTGTTCTTGATTACTTACTAACCCCCTTATTCATAAACGCTCTGTAGGCTTCTGCTAACTTAGCAATCGTTTGTCCTTATCTGTCACTTTGACATATACCTTTCACAAATAAGGACAAACGATTACTAAGTTAGCAGAAGCCTAAGAGCGTTTATGAATGAGCAGGTAAATAATTACCTACCTATTCAAGATGACGGATTAGTTGGTTAAATGTCGTCGCGACAAATAACACCTCACTTGCGGATGGTGTTATTTTTACCAGTTCTTAGCTTGACATTATTGTTGTGAAGAAAGATCGTAAGATAATCGGTTTGGGAAGCTTTAATGAGTCTTTGATTACTGGTTGTGATTAGGTTGAGAGATAAGGTGTTGTGGAGCTATTGTGTCGTTATGTAGGGTGCGGCACCAGTATTAGACCATTGACCCAATAATACACTACTACTACTAACTTGGCTCAGGGACCCAAATAGGGTCTTGGCCTCCGAAACGAGAGCACGCCATCTGTCAATAATACACAATAACTCTTTTTTAAAAGAAACGAAGGGATAGTAATTTATTTTAAAACAGTCATTTTATAACCATACTATCTAGATTAAAAATGAACGGTGTTATTACATATAAGTTAAACACGTGTCTTAAAAATAATCTATTGCAAAATCAACCTTAAATCAATGGATTAATTTTTAAACACGCGTTCAACGTCTGTTTAACTTTTTTGTAATAACACCGTAAGTGTCCATTACTGGTGCTTGACAGCTTAAAGTGTCCAACACTGGTCATCACTTTAGGCATATGTTCACGCGGAAAGCGAAATGAAAATGAAATGAAATGAAATTTCTTTATTTGCATAACATTATGTCCATTTAGATGTTCAAAATAAATAATGTGTGAGTTCAGATAACGCTAAATACCTTTTTTAAGTAGGCATGCAAAGTAATATTATTTGGTCTTAAGATCTAACTTATTTAAATAAATTTATATTAATAAACTTTTTAACATATTTACAAATATAACACAATTATTATTAGTAGTAGTAGTTAGCGTTGAGGTATCTTTGATTTTCTAAGGTATTTATTTACCGTAGTAACTATTAGACGGGAAATGGAAATGGGCGGGACATAGGGGTCGGAGGAGCTTTTATTTTTTCAGTCAAATGTTTTTTTACATAATTTAGTTTATCGTAAGTAATCATAACAGTCTCCAATGTAAACTCTTTATAGTGCAAAATAAATATAAAACAAATATAATTTGACAAACACCGAGATACATGCACAAAGACGGATCTCTTCCAGTCAATTTTTCACACGCACGCACGATCATTAGCTTCTCGAATTAAATGTTGGCGTAGATACATTCAATTGCTGTACTTTATTTTATTTTGTTTTCGCTCTAAAAACGAACGGATGGGCAGACCAACTGTATAAAAAAATGGGAAGCACTAAACTGTAATTAATTTGGCTATTGTTTGTAAATGAGGCACTTAAGATGCTGCTCGCGTAGCGTGGAAAACATGTTCCGGGCTCGAACCCGATCTGGCGGGCTCCGAATTCGATTTTGAAGTCCGCATCACACCATCTCTCTCATTCTCATGTTAATGACTATTAGTTCGAGCGGGATGGCGCGAAACGAACTTCTAAATTCTAACGAAGTATAAGGCCTGGGAAACAATTCCACCAATCATGTTGGAATCCAAATCTGGCTTCGCTAATCCTGTGATGTGACTTTTGAAAGCACATCACTCGAAAACCAATAAAAGCGTTCCCTAAGTCTTGTTTTGGCCTTTGTTCAACAGTGGACGTCTTCAGGCTGATGATGATGATGATGAAGTCTTGTTTAACGCTGTCGTTAAGTGAAAAGTCTTGTTAACTTGAAAGCTCGTTAATTCTTTCACTTCCTATTGGCAAGTAGACACAATAGAATGAAAAGTGAATGCGATATAGTAAAAGAGTATCTATTATGTATTTACGAGTAAGTAAACGCTTTATTGTACTAAAATAAAAATAAACAAACAGTTAACAAACGTTAAGAATCATGTACAAGGGTCAAGGGTGCGCGTCTTCCCAAATTTAGCGAGGGTTCGGTAGAAATAGAGTTCAAAATGGTTTACACAACGATCACGATACCGCTAACACACAAGAGATGTGACTAACAGATAGACGAACATTGTAAAACACATTAGTGCTTAGTAAAGTTGTAAACGCGTATTAAACTGACAGGGTCAACCTCCCAACCCATTTTCCATTGAAATTTTTGATTCCAAATCTAGTCTCAGTCTCACATAATCTCAGTCTGTCTTGTAAATGTATACTTAGCTGCAAAAAATGTGCCCTCATATATGTGCTATGGAAATTTTGTATGGGGACTGGGCCAAATTTTGTGCCACTGAGTACCTATTCTATAAAGTAGGGTAGTGGATGCTCAAAAAATGACGTATCGGTTAGGTGTTCCCGCAGTCGGGTTTGTCGGTTTATACATCTCTAAAATGTCACAAAATGATAAGGTGAACTGGGTTAATGTGAAAACCCGTGGACTTAATTGAGAAGTAATTGCTTATAGCGATAAGGCTGCTAATATTATCAATTCTGTCAATTAGTACGTTCCTCGATTAATCCCTCGGTCATTTACTGGGTCTGTCAATAATTTTGATCAAAAATTACATAGCATAATACCAGCTCTCTGCTTGTATGATTACTCGATTAAGATCCGACCACACCGCCGCATAACTATACGCAGTGACGTGTCGCAGGCTAAACTTTTTCTCACCGTTTCTTCATACATTTTGTTGCGATTCCGTAACGCCACCGTTTTTTAAGCGGCGGTCTGTATGCTTAGTGTAAGTTTTCGGTCACAAAATACGTCTCGAACGCGTTTGCGTTAAAATGTCAAATACTATGGGAGCAGTTTGTTGCCGTTTCGATCCACAAGTGGCGCTGCCAATTACTCCATAGTAATTGAAACGTTTACGTGAACGCGTTCGAGACGTTTTTATATGCGAGAACTTACACTAGAGGCTCTGGTCGCACCTTAATGCGTGCAGGCTTTATATATTTTTTAATTTAATATTATTGTTCCAGTGTCCGGAATGCAATCGTAGCGGGTAACATGGGCCCTCCCATCAACGTACTGTGGCCCCCGCGCCCGCCGCCCGCCCGGGCCACGGACAGAGTCACCAACGGCAACCTCCTGCTGTATCTAGTGGACAGAATAAGAATGGTGCTGTTAAACTTTAGCGTGACTTTGATAGTGTTGCACACGATGCTAGGATTCAGTGCGGTTAGAGCCGGACCTGTTATATTTAATGTGGACTATTTACAAGGTAAGTTTCTTATTCTTTAATAGCTGTTGCAGGCGACTTCGTCTGCAAAGAATTCGGTAATCGCTATCCCGCGGGAACTACGCAATTTTCCGGGATAAAAAGTAGCCTATGTGCTATTCCAGACTTTTCTCTATCTATGTGCCGAATTTCATCCAGATCCGCTGGGCCGTTCTGGCGTGATTGAGTAACAAACAAACATCCATCCATCCATACTTTCGCATTTATAATATTAGTTAGATAGTTAGATTAGATTATAGCTCTTAATAGTAGTAAGTAGTAAACTGTTTATCGTGCAAATAAACATAAGACAAATAAGTACAATTAACAAACACAGATACATGCACAAAGGCGGACTTATCCCTTTAAAGGATCTCTTCCAGTCAACCATTGAGTGTATGAGAGGAGTATTTATTATTAGGGACAGACGATTGAGCTCTTTGGCACTTTTCTCACAGCGAGAAAGCGATGGAGCTTTCGGATTTAATTTTTATGGGACAAAATGTCTATTTTATGCAACTTTTTACTTCACTACAAATATTACAATTTATCATACATACATACACAAATCACGTCTTTATCCCTTACGGGGTAGACGTAGTCTAATCCTACTAATATTATAAATGCGAAAGTTTGTGAGTGACGATGTAACAATGTGAGTGAGTGTGTATGTTTGTTCCTTCTTCACGCTGAAACGACTGAACGGATTTGGATAAAATTTGGAACGGAGATAGCTGGTACCCTAAATTAAAACATAGGCTACTTTTTAACCCGGAATATTGCATAGTTCCCGCGGGATAGTGATAAACATGTCAATTGCTAATTTTACGCGGACGAAGTCGCGGGCAGAAGCTAGTTTGTCATATTACAAAAGAGAGAATAGAAGTCGTGTTGTATCAGGTAGTCAAAGATAAGGCCCTGGAAAGGACCACGTGGAAATTTCTCCACCGACAAGAGCCTAGCTCTTAACTTTAATGATATAATATTACAATGCAGATTTTTCACATTAAGTTGGAAGACACTATATTTGACCGAAAAATAGTTTGCAACCTAAGCAACTGTGTAACATCGGCCCTGGCAAACTCGAAAGATTTAGCCAATGAACGACGTTCGTTTCTAAGCTTGTCAGTTCCGTAAAAGAGGCGCGTGCGCATCCTTTGGCAGCTGACCTACTGCCCGGGAGAAAGTGCGCCGCTGATAGCTCGCCCGTTATCGCTCGATCTATACCTACTTGATGAATAAGCAAGACTAATGCTCCGTAGATGTCATAGCAAAAGACTAGATTACCAGAAAAAATAAAAAATGTTTTAAATACACTAACTTCTGCCCGCGACTTCGTCCGCTTAGAATTAAACTTAAGAACTGCTGTTGATAGTAGGTATATTCTGCCATAATTATTAACGTCGTGACTTTAGGCAGTTACGTACGACCTTTAACATGTTTATCGCTATCCCGCAGGAACAATGCAATATTCTGGGATAAAAAGTAGCCTATGTTTTAATCTAGGGTATCAGCATTAGCTATCTGCGTTCCAAATTTGATTCATATCCGTCTAGTCGTTTCAGCGTGAAAAAGGAACAAATATACACACTCACTCACTCACTTCCTCACATCTTCACTCACAAACTTTCGCATTTACAATACGAGTATTAGTATTATCCATACAAGATATAAGTTGTCTTAAGAGGGATGTATATCTATAACAATCTATTACCCCGATCTGCAATATAAACATTATTATTATGGTGTCTAAATCAATTTGTTTGAATTTAAATATTTGACAACCCTACTATAAAAACCAGAAAATATTTGAAATAATTATATTAGGTATGGTATTATTATTCAGTCAAACTGAGACATTGCCTACTGAAATGTTCTGACTAATAAAAAAACTAATAAAAAAAATATTTTTGCTAACTTCACTTTTTGTTGACAATACTTGCCTTGTCGTCCATCTTACATAATATATAGTACTTTTCTCCAAACAAACCTTGCAATTAGCTTTTTATTTTAAACTAGCGACCCACCCTGGCTTCGCACGGTATAATATGCATGTATTATACACTAGCTGTCGCCAGCGACTTCGTCTGCAAAGAATTCGTTTATCGCTATCCCGCGGGAACTACTCAATTTTCCGGGATAAAAAGTAGCCTATGTGCTATTCCGGACTTTTATCTACCTATGCGCCGAATTTCATCCAGATCCGTTGGGCCGTTCTGGCGTTATTGAGTAACAAACAAACATCCATCCATCCATACTTTCGCATTTATAATATTAGTTAGATATAAACCTTCCTCTTGATTCATTCTATCTATTAAAAAAACCGCATCAAAATCCGTTGCGTAGTTTTAAAGATTTAAGCATACATAGGGACATAGGGACAGAGAAAGCGACTTTGTCTTATACTATGTAGTGATGCATGTAAAAAGTTACTTCAACTAAATGGCAGTTTTTCTTAGTCCATTACTGGTGCTTGCCAGCTTCAAGTGTCCAATACTGGTGCCGTCACCCTATAATTCGTTTTTTAGTATTAGAAGAAAGGTAAACAATCTTGACATATATTTTTATTGAAAAACAGTTAAAAATAAATAACAGTAAGTTTACAATTTAAAATCCCTGGAATACTGTGATTTGATTTGTTATGTTTTTTTAAAAAGTGTTTATCTATAAAAAGACGTCAAAATGTTAGTTAAGTTTTAGTTTTAGTTACACCTCTGTCACACTCACTACAACATTAACCTTGACTCGGACTCACGCGCAGGGTCAACGACCTCCAATCAGCTGACTCTCTCACTCATCAACTTAGTCACGGCAAAATGACTTTTTAATATACTCAGTTTTGTTATTGTGAGTCATTTTTACTTTCCTTTTTTTATTGTCTCTTTTTTTGGGCACCAATTGTGAGACAGCCTATTCGGGTGAGCGGTTGAGATAGCTTTCGAATTCATTGGTTTTGGAATCATTCCTAAATTAAGCTTGTACAAGCAAGCTTTTAACATCTATATACTCGTACATACTGGATGGAAGTCGTCATGTTCGTAAGAAAAAACATTCAACTATACAATTATTCATTAAATTCCCGCCGCGATCACCTTTTGACCTTCCCCAATCCAAAACTAAGCATTTTTAAAAAAGGACTCTATTATTGCTCAATTAAAATATTTAATAAAATTCCAATTGGTTTCAAAAACGAATTAAAAGATAGTTGTTTCTATAATAAAATAAAAAAAAAATGCTAATAGATAAATGCTACTACTCCGTATCTGATTTCTTAGACGATAAATTGTAACATTTAGTCGTTATTGTACTACCTATTGTATTGCTATACCCCACCGGGGTCCACGTGAAACTTCTTTAGAATTAGTTACCATCTTTGTAACACCATGGCTGTAATCTAACTAATATTATAAATGCGAAAGTATGGATGTATGGATAGATGGATGGATGGATGGATGGATGGATGTTTGTTTGTTACCCAATCACGCCAGAACGGCCCAAGGGATCTGGATGAAATTCGGCACATAGATAGAGAAAAGTCTGGAATAGCACATAGGCTACTTTTTATCCCGGAAAATTGTTTAGTTCCCGCGGGATAGCGATAAACGAATTCTTTGCAGACGAAGTCGCTGGCAACAGCTAGTACTTAAGTAAATAAATGAGTAAAAATGAGTATAATTAAGTACATTTAATTAGAAATAGCAAAAGCTCTCTCAGAATTTTTCCGGAATAATCCAGCAGATGGTTGGGTTAGTTCGAATTGTGTGTTAATTAATGTTTCCGAAATTGTACGGAACCCTCGGTGCACGAGTCTGAATCGCACTTGGCCGGTTTTTAGTTTACATATATATCTCGTTCTTTATCCATTATGTATTATCCGTTATTATGTATTAATTTATTGATTTATTTATGTTTGAGTCACTGTTTTATAATGCCAGAATATTTTGTTAGAAATCGGGTTTATACTTTGATATTAGAAATTTGAATTTCTTATACTTAGTGCGTCCCGCTCCCACTCATGATGTTCAATAGGAGAGTGAGTGAGGTATGAAGGTATGATAAATAATTTGAATTTCCAAATTGATAGTAGACCCCCTGATATTTATTGCCTCTTAGGTATAAACCAATATGAATATCAAAACAGTTTGGACATTTTCCAAATCATATTGAATTTTGTATGATAAGTAAATACAATTTTGTTTTCATAACGGGAATGTTTTAAAGATTCAAATTGCATTTTATTCTGTAAAGATCGCTGGAAGCCACTGTCCTACTAAATTCGGAACGTTATGAGATTATAATGGATGTTTGTTACTTTTACACGTAAAAACTACACAACGATTTTTTACAAAATTTGGTAGGTACACGATAGTTGATTGTCTACAAATTTTTAAATATTTTGTGACGACGTTTCGCATTAGTAGTCCACACGATACTGCGCTGAAAATAGCTCTCAACGCAACTTTGACAACTGTTTTTCCGGTACGCTTTCGAGCAGCTGATTTTATAAAAAGTATTATACGTATAACTTACGGCGTTTGTATCTACATTCTATGTACATATTTGCTCCTATTATGCGTGTATATGCCTACTTAGTTAGCTTTAGTGTATAGTATAATAAAATGCATTTTTTGCTATAATTAAAAACATTAAAATTCATTTTTGTAGATATTACGTCAAGAACAATAAGCGAAAAATTAATTCACAAATACCAGACAAATGTATTATGCATGCTAGTTCCGCGTCTTAAACACAAGATTTTTGATAAAAAGCGCGATGTATAAACAAGTAGGTACAGCTTGCAAAAACAGTTTTATCTTAATCTAAATCTATATATATAAAAGAAGAAACTGACTGACTGACTGACTGACTGACTGACTGACTGACTGACATATCAGCGCACAGCCCAAACCGCTGGTTCTAGAGTTTCCAAATTTGGCACGTAGGTTCCTTATAAGGTCTAGGGGTGCACTAAGAAAGGATTTTTCAAAATTCGACCCCTAAAGGGGTTAAATGGGGGTCCAAAGTTTGTATGGGGAAACAAGATTAGTTAGACTATTTTACTCGAAACTTCACAGGAGTATTCCTAACGATAACTGAGTAAACACCTGTTTCAGGTTTTTTGAAAATTTAACCCCTAAAAGGGGGTTAGGGGGTGACAAAATCTGAAAATCAACAACACACATACCTACCTGACACACACACTCACACACACACACACACAAATTTCTAGGGGAACGGGAAAAAACGGGATTTACTATATTTGATTCCGAGTGACCCTATCTCAGTAACTATACTTAATAAATATGGACTTCAAGTTTCGTACACAAGTAGATGATTACAAAACTAAAAAAATAATTTCAGGATTTTTGGAAATTCTCACAGGATAAGGAAAAAACGGGATTTATATATTCAGTTCTACGAAATCCTATGAACTATAATTACTAGAATCTTCAAATTTGGCATAGAAGTAGGTGATTATAATAGTAAAAAACAGTTTTAAGGATGTTCGAAAATTCCAACGGAATAAGGAAAAAACGGGATTTATATTCAGTTCTACGGGATCGACTTTTCGTTTTAATGATCGTAGAAAACTGCAATTTGGCCTTCAAGTTCCTTGGGGAGTATAGGGGAGCACTACAAAAGGATTTCCCAAAATTTTGACGGACATGAACGGGAAAAAGCGGGATTTTTTGTTATACTGCAGGTCGTAGAAAGTTGAAATTTGGCATGTAGGTTGCTTGGGGTGTGTAAGAAAGCATTAAGAGACAATTTTTCGAAATTCCCACGGGAACGGGAAAAACGGGACTTTTCGTTTTACTGGTTGTAGAAAGCTGAAATTCGACATGTACTTAGATTGCTTGGGGAGTGTAGAGAAAGAAGCATTTAGAGAGGACTTTCCAAAATTCCTACGGGAACGGGAAGAAACGGGATTTTTGTTTTACTGGTCGTAGAAAGCTGAAATTCGGCATGAAGGTTGCTTGATGAGTGTCGGGAAGCACTAAGAGAAAATTTCCTGAAATTCCCACGGGAACGGCAAAAACGGGACTTTTCGTTTTACTGGTTGTAGAAAGCTGAAATTCGACATGTAGATTGCTTGGGGAGTGTAAAGAAGCATTAAGAGAGAACTTTCCAAAATCCTCACGGGAACGGGAAAAAACGGGATTTTTCGTTTTACTGGTCGTAGAATGCTGAAACTTGGCATGTGAGTTGCTTGAAGAGTGTAGAGAAGCTATAAGAGATAATTTTCCAAAATTGGAAAACGGGACTTTTCGTTTTACTGGTTGTAGAACGCTGAAATTCGGCATTTAGGTTGTTTGGAGAGTGTAGAAGAGCATTAAGAGAGGAATTTCCAAAATTCCCACGGGAACGGAAAAAACGGGATTTTTCGTTTTACTGGTCGTAGAAAGCTGAAATTTGGCAAGTGGGTTATTTGGGGAGTGTAGGGCATTTCCCGAAATTCTTACGGGAATGGGAAAAAAACGGGATTGAAATACTCCTGGTACACGCGAGCGAAGCCGCGGGCAAAAGCTATTTGTCAATAAATGAGTCTACGCGGACGAAGTCGCGGGAAAAAGCTAGTATACACATAAAAATGAATTGCTGTTCGTTGTCTCTCTAAAACTCAAGAAAGGTTATACCGATTTGAATACCTACCTAATTTTAGTTTTGAAACATTTACGCTAGTCCAGGGAAGGTTTAAACCAGGGGTCGTCACGTCACACTTTTCTAGTCAAGAGTGGGCCGCACGCTGATAAACTTGAGATTATAACATACTAGCTGTTGCCAGCGACTTCGTCTGCAAAGAATTCGTTTAACGCTATCCCGCGGGAACTACGCAATTTTCCGGGATAAAAAGTAGCCTATGTGCTATTCCAGACTTTTCTCTATATCTATGTGCCGAATTTCATCCAGATCCGTTGGGTCGTTCTGCCGTGATTGAGTAACAAACAAACATCCATCCATCCATCCATCCATCCATCCATCCATCCATCCATCCATCCATACTTTCGCATTTATAATATTAGTTAGATTAGATGAAGTACGACCAAGGGCTTAAACGGTGATAAAACATTTAAAAAAACAAGAAGGGGTGGAGCTGCGGGCAACAGTTAGTATTTTAATTCTGTCAGATTTTATTTAATTGATTAATCAAGCGTTATTATTATCGTAAGCGTAATGATGTGATCTATGCATGTATGTATGAGATACTAACACAGCACTGCCACTTAGAGTCAAATTTGGCAATTAGCGTCATTATTTCAACCAACTTACAAAAACCTTGACAAATTATATAGGTATCTAAACCTTTCTCGTGAATCACAGTATCAATTGGCGAAAACCGCATGAAAACCGATTCAGCACTTTTTGAGTTTATTATGTTTTTTTTTTATTTGTTTCATTTTTTCTGCCGTCCGTACGAGCTCATAGCCGACTAAAAGATTAATACCTAGATTACATTCATACGAAATGTATCTTTAAAGTATACCTACCTACTTCGTATTGATAATTAAATCGTGTGAATTTGACACATTACCTTTGTTTAGAAGGCTGGCGCATTAGGGTGCGACCAAACCGCCGCGTATACGCAGTGTCGTGTCGTATGCGTCACGTTTTCTCACCGTTTCTTCATACATTTTGTTGCGATTCCGTAACGTCACCGTTTTTTAAGCGGCGGTGTGGTCGCACCCTTAATTTGCAATACGTAACTTTTAATTTTAATACTATATTATATTTCATGCTAGTCTGGGTGTAAAGAAAAAATGTACCAGTTGCTTCCCTTCCCACGCAGATGGTAAAAGCCCATCGAGGGAATGGGCGAAAATCTTAGGAATCATGTTTAAGCGATGCAGCTAGCAACCCATCACTATTTTGATTTATTCCTTCCTAGTCCACCATCATGCTAAACGTGGCTTTTAGGTTTTGTTACTTTAGGCACTGTCTACCCCGTAAGGGATAAAGACGTGATTTATGTACGTGTATGTACCTACGTATATTTAAAAAAACCATTCATGTACGAGTACGGCAGAGTAATTGTGTAACCATTTTGACACTCGGCATCGGATTGAAATGACAGTTCTTGTATGAATGTGACAGCTAGCTGATTCCGATGCCAATTGTCAGCCCATACCATAAATAACTGTCAAAATGAACACGATGGCGATTGCGAGCGAATTAGACAATAAGCCTACCGTACTCGGTACCCACACACATTTCTTAGTTATCCTACTAATATTATAAATGCGAAAGTTTGTGGCGATGTGATGATGTGATGATGTGATGATGTGACGATGTGACGATGTGACGATGTGAGTGAGTGAGTGTGTATGTTTGTTCCTTCTTCACGCTAAAACGACAGGACGGATTTGGATAAAATTTGGAACGAAGATAGCTGGTACCCTAGATTAAAACATAGACTACTTTTTATCCCGGAAAATAGCATAGTTCCCGGGGGATAGCCATAAACATTTCAATTGCTAATTCTACGCAGACGAAGTCGCGGGCAGAAGCTAGTACCTAATATAATTAAAAATCTAAGGAAGTGATTTTATTTAAATTCAAGGATCCATTAAAAGTTCAATTTGTGACCACGGTCTCCAAAAAATGTGTGTCAGGAGCCCAAAGCGCTCACCTTGACAACAGGTTCTGCCAACGGTACACCGTGACGCGTGTGTACACAACGTTACCGCCGTATCGCCTAAACTGGTTATTTTGGCCGTTAGTTACGTTCGAGACAGACGTAACGTGATTCCGTTATGATTATGTTTTCAAGTGCTAAATTGTCGGGCCGCGGGGTTTCCTGTTGGATCGTGAAGAAAGCTGCAGGGTACTACACGACCAGAAGCCAAAGCTCAGCCTCCCTTTTATCACCGGGCGACAGCGATACTCAACCTTTTTATGATGTACTTGTGTGTGTAAATATTAACCATATTCAGCGTTTATACGAAGTTTTTTTCGCCATTATCCTCTCAACAAATAGGTACTGTTAAAAGAGATGATGCTCAAATATTTAATTGAATCAGACATTACTCAGCGTTATTTACTCTTGCTAATCCGCTACTTAATACTTACATAGGTAAAATGAAAATATTATTTATACTTAACTTCTTATGACAACGAAACACAGTATGGCGACTTGTCTTTTGGTTAGGGTAATATGTATTGTCCCTATGTATGTATGTCAACTCTTTATTGTGCAAAATAAACATACCTAAGTAATACAAATACAATTGACAAACACTGCGATACATGCACAAAGCCGGGCTTATCCCTTTAAGGGATCTGTTCCAGTCAACCTTTGAGTGAAGGAGAGGGGTATTATATTAGGGACGGACGAGTGAGTTTAAAAAATAATCTAGGGAAGATAATGACGGTTGAACCGAGCGGTCGAAACACGTGGATATTCTCATCACGGGGCCACAAAAACACGTTTCAAGAAAATTAATACATACATACATACAAAAATCATATCTTCATGCCTTACGGGGTAGACAGAGCCTAAGGTATGGATGGACGAAAATATTAGGAATCATGTTATAGGCGTTGTGGGAAGCAATGCATCACTATTTTGATTCCCCTTTTCCACCTATACGCCCACAATCATCCTAAACGTGACCTAGGTCTTGTTACCTTAGGCTCGTCGATGACGTGATTTATGTATGTACTAGCTTCTGCCCGCGACTTCGTCTGCGTAGAATTAGCAATTGACATGTTTATGGCTATCCCCCGGGAACTATGCTATTTTCCGGGATAAAAAGTAGCCTATGTTTTAATCTAGTGTACCAGCTATCTTCGTTTCAAATTATATCCAAATCCGTCCAGTAGTTTTGGCGTGAAGAAGGAATAAACATACTCACTCACATCGTCACATCGTCACAAACTTTCGCATTTATAATATTAGTAGGATATGTGTATCCTCTTCAACAGTATTTTCAGTTACACCTACATTTTTTTTAGACCAAACGATCATTTGACGAAACTTTTACCTACTCCACCAAACTAAAGGCATAGAAAAGAGACATGTAGAGCCGAATTGATCAAACAAGTAAAAGTGTCAAAAATGATGAAGTAGGCAACCTGTAGGCTTATTGTCTAACTCGCTCGCAATCGCCATCGTGTTCATTTTGACAGTTCATGTATGGGCTGACAATTGGCATCGGAATCAGCTAGCTGTCACATTCATACAAGAACTGTCAAAATGAACACGATGGCGATTGCGAGCGAGTTAGACAATAAGCCTACTGTATTAGACACGTGCTCAGATATGTGCTTCTTAATATAATATTCCCCAGAGTTTATTATCTACTAGCTGTTGCCAGCGACTTCGTCTGCAAAGAATTCGTTTATCGCTATCCCGCGGGAACTACGCAATTTTCCGGGATAAAAAGTAGCCTATGTGCTATTCCAGACTTTTCTCTATCTATGTGCCGAATTTCATCCAGATCCGTTGGGCCGTTCTAGCGTGATTGAGTAACAAACAAACATCCATCCATCCATCCATCTATCCATCCATCCATACTTTCGCATTTATAATATTAGTTAGATATCCAAAAATCCCATACTTCAAACGATTTTAATTCGTAATTACAACACACCGGATAACTCACGTATAAAAGCCGAAGGATTGCATTATCAGTGTTCGTTTCGCTGCCGCCGGGGCGAGCGCTCCCTGATGAAGGGCTACGAAATAGTCCGAAACAACTGTCGGAGCAATCCTTCGGCTTTTATACGTGAGTTATCCGGTGTGTTGTAATTATGTGTGAGTCTCACGTTAGTTTCATGTTGAAAGATTTTAATTCGATTGGAGTTCAACCTCGATTTCATTTCGATTACCTCAAGGCTAAGTAGTTCGTTAATATTGACATAGATGACGCTGCTACAACGTTTAACCATGGCCGCAATAGATGGCGCTTGCGTTGACTCAGTTCATCTTCCTAGCGTTTTTCCCGGCATTTGCCACGGCTCAGTGAGCCTGGGGTCCGCTTTGACAACCTAATCCCAAGATTTGGCGTAGGCACTAGTTTTTACAGAAGCGACTGCCATCTGACCTTCCAACCCAGAAGGGTAACTAAGCCTTATTGGGATTGGTCCGGTTTCCTCGCGATGTTTTCCTTCACCGAAAAGCTCGTGGTAAATTTCAAATGTAACACAGAGGTGTGAGCCCGGAATTCGAACCCACGACCCTCTGCTTGATTGAGAGGCCACAGGTCAAACCACTAGGCTACCACGGCTTTGCGTTGACTCAGTTCAGTGTTGAATAATCGTTGTTCTATGTAACCATAACCAACCTTCTTTGAGCTTCACATAATTTTGAAAGCATTTCGAACAAAGAATTTGGATCACATTAAGTTTTCGACAAAAAACCTTGATACTTTTACGATTGTTTTCTGACCGTACTGCAATATTGGATTGTCATTGGTTCTATATATACAGCTGTCAGCTTGTAAAATCGCAGGCATAAGTGTCTTAAAAATTCCAAAATGATATCCAATAAACAAATAGTTATGGGCATTTCTGTTTCGTTACATGAACTCTGTTAGTCAACGGTTAGTCACCACCACTCATAACACAACAGAAAAACTTTAGTCATCTGCCATTTTGATTCTCCGAAGTCAAATACAAATTTAAATGTTCGTCACAACTTTATGCGCTTTCTTACGATTTTATTACTACTCACGTGTCTACAATTAATGAATACTACTCTTAAGGACACTGGGTATAGTGGGTATCTGTTCCGTTTACATCGATGATTTGGTTATGTTCTATTGATTTTAATGCCATTGCTATAAGACCTACCCACACCTAGGTATTATTAAATTTTTAATCATAAGTTAGTAAGAGCTATGTAAATTTAACCTTGTCGACGCCAACGACTCATATTATACGTCCACTACTTACTACTTCATTGCAAATGCAACCTTCGTCCAATAGGGTTTGGGTTCAACTTAAGGCATCGCAATAAAGAAATCTGGCGTATGGGTGATAAAAGACGTCTGACGTCTTTTATTTGACCTGGCGGCGAAAAGGTTAAGCTTAGTTTTTCATTTGCTGACCTCTGTTTTTCTTGTTCCAGGTCCAGTGCCACTAGCTAGGAATATAAGACACTTGCCCTGCATATCGAGACGAACGGGGCAGGAAGGCCTATGTATGTTCGCCATAGACTGCCTAAAGGCCAACGGGACGCATCTAGGCACCTGCATAGACAGGTTCTACTTCGGATCCTGCTGTCAAGTCCAAGACAAAAACATCATCCCACAGATAAACAATATAGACGACAACACCATAGACAACGCCAATTTTGTTCATCCACAAACCGAAGACAAAGACGTCACGACTATAAGACCAACCAAATTCACAAAAGATCCGGAAAAGGAAAAATCCACTGAAAAAACTACAGTCGCTGATAGAATTGATATGGAAACAAAGTCTGACGAATCCATCGATAACAAAATACTAGATGATGATAAAACAACAATAGATTCAGAAAGTACAACTAAGTTAACTAAACCTAGCAGTGAAGCGGTTACAGAGGTTGCTATTAAACTGTCTACATTCCAGACAGTTTCTGGTGACAGTAATTTGGTGACAGAGAAAACGACCGAAACAACCAAAACAACACCCACAGCAGAACCGACTACAATAAAACCACCCACCAGAAGACCAATTAAGCCGACGTACAAGCCTCGACCCACTTACAGGCCTACTAACTTCACTAAGCCCCAATACATTCAAACAAACCGACCAAGACCACCTCTGTCAGTTTACAATACCACCAGGAAACCTCCGTATCGACCACCGGCTAAGAGACCACCTACTACTAAAAAACCATTACCTTCACCACCTAGATTAAACATAACCATACTACCACAGTCTACTAGCTCCCGACCCGGATTCAGCCGACCGGGGGCTACGATCACTTTTATAAACACGACAACAACACAAGAAACAACCACAAGTACTACTACAACAACAACAGAAGCACCAACGACAGAAAAACTTATAGAAACAACAGAAGCTCCCACAGAACCACCTACAACTACAACCACGACAACCACAACAACAACAGAGCAACCAACAACAATATCCGAAGCTCCTTCGACTACAGAGGTATTCAAAGAGACGACGGAAATTGTGACTGAGATGGAGACTTTGAAACCAGTGACGGAAGCTGAGATAACCAGTTCTGTTAAGCCCACGACTGATTTCCCGCCTCTTGTGACGTGGTCTAGTACTGTGGATGCTGCGACTAAGGCGCCAGAAAACACTACAGCCGCCGATGGTAAGTCGAAACTTTTAAGATGTATAATTGACGATCGGATAACCTAGTGGTTAGAGACCTTGACTAAGAAGCTTGAAATCCCGGGTTCGATCCCCAGGGCTGATATTATCTATGAAGTCTCGACTCTCGACTCGAGTCTTGGATGTGTTTAAATATCATAGGTACATATTTAAGTATCCGTCCGTATTAGTCGCGAATTTAGGGTTACCGGAGGTCTAAAGCAAAGAGAAGGCTTTTGTCCAAAGGTGGACGTCCTACGGCTGATATTATGATGTTTATCCGTTGTCTGGTACCCATATTACAAGCTTTGTTTAGTTTGGTAATCTTTCGATTTGACCTCTATCATTTAGGAACTGAAAAAGTTAATACAAAACAGATGTTTAATTTATGCATTTATAATATTGATAGGGATTTATTAAACTACGTAAACAAACCTCGCAGAAACATCTAACAGTTAAGGTTAAGGAACTGGTAATGGATTTCGAATTAATTTTTTGATGAGAAGTCAGATGGAACCGAAGTTCCGCGGGGGTCATCGGACACTCGCGATCATAAAGTGGAAACGCCTACAGAAGCCGCTGGGATGTAAACAAAACTGTTAAATAAGTTTCTGATGCTTAGCAGTATAAGGGGCCCGATTTTTAAAGCACACGTGAAAATGCCACCCGAAAATGGCGAAAATTTTTACTGAATTTGATTTACGAGAAGATTAACAATACAATACCTACAAATACTCTTTATTGAATACCACAAATCAGTACCTAGGCTTATTGTCTAACTCGCTCGCAATCGCCATAGTGTTCATTTTGACAGTTCATGTATGGGCTGACAATTGGCATCGGAATCAGCTAGCTGTCACATTCATACAAGAACTGTCAAAATGAACACGATGGCGATTATGAGCGAGTTAGACAATAAGCCTACAGTACAAAACAACACAACATACAACTACAACAACCCAACACACACAACACTCTACTCAGTCTATCAGTTCTGATTCCTAAGGCCTCCAAATTCGCTAGAAATTTGACAATTATCTAAGACTTAATAGTAGTAGTAGCCCACTTGCACAGTCCAGAGTTAAAAAAAATAATGGCTAACTCGGGGTTAGGTTCGACAGTTGCATACATTTTGACACTACTTATCCCCGGGTTAGCATCTAACACGGGGTTAAGTCGTTAACCCTGGTCCGTGCAAGTGGCCCTTAGGATTCCTGTTAAAATTAAATTTCTTCTATCTCAGTCTCAGTACCTATGCTTTGAAACCGAAAATCCCCGTGTCTTTGACTTCCTATGACTAATCTGTGGCGTGAGTGGGTTATACCGTAAACTACCTTAATTATTCTCGTGTATGATTATCTGCCATTCATCATTTGGTTCTGAACGGTTTCTTATGTTTGTCTATCGATTGTCGATAAATCATTGTCATGCGCTCTATGCTATACTCCAAGATCAAGGTTTTATAATCGATGGTTTTGAATAATCGCTTTGATAAACAAACGAAAAAAGGGCTGGGCCCTACTAAGTGAAATGCATCGCAAGTTTACTTCACCTAGACCTAGACCTTTACGCTTTTTACATCAATTTTAATTAAAAAATACACAAAGTGAAAAAAATATAAACTTAATATATCTATTTTTGTAATTGTTGTTTGTGGCAATAAATCGTCTTTTATCTTTATCTTATCACTAGCTGTTGCCAGCGACTTCGTCTGCAAAGACTTCATGTATCGCTATTCCGCGAAAATTTTCCGGGATAAAAAGTAGCCTATGTGCTATTCCAGACTTTTCTCTATATATATGCCGAATTTCATCCAGATTCGTTGGGCCGTTCTGGCGTGATTGAGTAACAAACAACCATCCATCCATCCATCCATCTATCCATCCATACTTTCGCAATTATAATATTAGTTGGATATCTTTATTATGACATAATTAATGACTGAGTTTTTAAAATACATTTACAGTGCCCTAGCCTTCGATCAACAATACACTTACAACAATACCAATACAACGTGATGGGCACCCTGCCAAGAGGCCCACCTCTCTTTTGTAATTAATTTAAAAGTTTATTTAGTTATTTTAATTTAATAGTAGTTTTAGTTTTGTCCCAAGATATTTATTAGATATTTTATTGATCGAAGGCACTAGCTCTTAGTCTACTTTATAGCTCAAAGAGTAACGTCCAGTCAATGATCGTACCGAGAGCGTGGGCGTCGATAAAACTGTTATTATAATGTATACAATACAATAAGCCAACAAATCACCAGTCAAAAATCAACTTTGTTACTTTCAGTCGTGAGTTTTAAATGTCATAATTTCATTCTGAAACTTAGTCTCTTTTTGTTTTTACATATATGTATTACTTGGAAGGAAAATTTTGACGTTTTTTGCTATTTGCATTTAGTCATATTAGTTTTGTACACACATACAAACCGTCACGCCTCTTTCCCACAGGGGTAGGCAGACAACACTTTATTCCACTTGCTACGATCCTGACATACCTCTTTCGTTTCATCCACATTCATCAATCTCTTCATACACGCTCGTCGGTTTCGGGTACTCTTGACCTGTCCTTTTCCTTATTTTATAAGATCGGGAGTTCGGGACCCGATTTTTGAAAGCATATCAGATATCAGTAGGTACCGGGGAAGGATATAGGATAGGTTTTAACCCGGTAAATGGTGTTCCCGTGGGATAGCTTTTAATTTTCAATTTTTAATTATTAATTTTAGCTTTATTATTTTTACAATTTCCTTAATTTTTAATTTTCTGTGCCCTTCCAGGGTCCATGTGGAACAATTATATCTGTTTACCATAGTTATTTGTGTCACAAGGGAGCAAAATTATGTATTTACGGCGAGGGCGCTACATTGAATCCAGCCAGAATGCAGCGAAGGATTCTAGAATAGAATCCTGAGCGTAGCGAGGGATTCTAAAGTAGAATCCAGAGCGTAATGAGGGATTCAATTAATAACGCCCAAGATGAAAATATATCTTAATATAGTTAAAGAGCTATCAGCATAGAAAATGGCGTGGTTTTACAGTTATCAACTTCAAAAATTGCATTTGCACAAAAAACACTTAGAAAAGGGAGCAAAGCTTACTTTTCTGAATGAGAGGTGTGAAAACTGTATTTACCATGGTTGCAATAATAAATAAATAAATAGCGATAAGCTAATTCTGCGCAGACGGAGTCGCAGGCAATAGTCAGTTCGTAATATGAGTAGATTACCATTTCTTACGCCAACTGTCAATTTACCTAATAAGATAAGTTTCTGTCAAAAATTTCATTGCATGACAATGCAAGTATAAAAGCTTTTTCTGCTGGCTGTATACTTGCACTGTCATCCGTCCTACATATGTGTACCAAAATTCAAGTCAATCGGACCAACCGTTGAAGAGTTCCCTCCTGCGGAGACGATCCTGGCTGGGTCACCAGACCTCCACTACCAGATTATTGTATTGTCATCTGACTCACTCGAGTCTGCAATATTTCAGCTCGATCGGTGGAAGATGCTTCAAAATTGAGTCGCAAGATTCCACCCGCAGACAAACAAACTACAATACCATACAATACCATACAATACAATACAATACAATACAATTACGCTTTATTGAACACCACAAATCAGTACAAAACAATACAGAAACAAAGAAAAAAGTATACAATAGGCGGTCTTATCGCTTAATAGCGATCTCTACCAGACAACCAATAAGACAGTAATAAGAAAAAAAATCTATACTGCAAATAAATAGAAAAATAATACTACATAATGAAGCTTGTAAAACGACACTAATTACAATAAACACTTTCATAGCAACACCGTAGCCAACTTTACTTATTGATGCCGAATCGTAAAAGTAAGTTAGCGGTCGGAAAGAAAGTGAGCTCTACGTCTGCGCCCGCGCACGGCCGAGATACGCGGCGCGCATGGCAATGGCTACCGAACGACGCGGCCGCAACCGCGACACGGTGCGCCAAAATTAAAAAAAAAACACCGTGTTGCTACAGGAATGCCGGGAGAAGTGAAAACTACACACAGACACACACTCGCGCAAAAAGAAAAGAAAAAGAAAAAAAAACACTTTTTCTACACGAGATTCGAACTGCGGTCACTTGAGAGAACGCACTGTTATTCCACACCTTATACCACTAGGCGAAACGCACATATGTTAAAGCGACTAAATCAACGTACACTTAAAATTCGAACGTTACTCTAGCTTCATTCGTATTTCAAAATAAGCTCTTAGAGGATCTGACATCCTGGTACTTAAACTCTCCCTCCGTCTTACGCGTGACGCGAGTTTAACATTTTTTACTCATCCAAAAAAGCCTAAAGCATCGCTACAGAAGTTTTCACTTCAAAAACGTTCTAATGAATGACCTGTAATTGCAATGAAAATTTTGTCTAGATCATAACATTTTAAGCTTTACTCGAAAACGGTAAGTACCTTATAAATTGACCTCATCTCAAGTAGACCGTCAAAAACTGTTTTTATCAAGATAACCTACAATATCTGCGACGGCACTATACTTCATTCAATATAACATTAGACTAATTTAAGCCGACAACAGCGACACTACGGAAATGTCTTATATCTCCTAAATTAGATCAATTTTCAATGATTTCCGAAGGTTAGGAAACACCTATAATATACTCAGCGACATAATTAGTGGAACACAAAAAAGTTAGGAAACGCATACTTAATGCTTGACCAGAAAAAAAAATTGTTACACCTACACTTTTTTTTCTGTTCCGCTTAATATGCCGCTGAGTGTATGTATGTATTAAATTTTGTGTAATGTTATCTGGAATGGGCTGTAGGTACCTACGAAGTAGCACGGTCACAGCACGACTCCGTGACACCGCAGTCCGCGTGACGTTTGATCATTTGCGGAATCATGACTATGACGATCATGATCAAGATCAAGTACGACTCGAGATAGAATAGCACAGTTTTGCGAAGCCCACTGACCTACTAAAAACGCGGAAACCATGGGAATGTTAAGAAGATCTACGTAAAAAAAACTGACAGTTGATTTCAATCAGACTACTTAGTCCTAAACTTTTTTTTTTATTTGATTAGGAAGGAAAACGAGCAAGTGGGTTACCTGATGGTAAGCGATCACCACTGCCCATAGACACCCGCAACCCCGGAGGGATTGCAGATGCGTTGCCAACCTAGAAAGGACTTAGATGAAATGCTTCTTGTGCCCGTAATTTCCCCGGCTGTCGTACTCTCCACACCGGAACACAGCAGTGCAAGCACTGCTGCTTAGCGGCAGGATTAGCGAGTAAGATGGTGGTAGCGATCCGGACGGACCTTGCACAAGGCCCTACCACCCGCGAAGTACACTTAGCGAAGCTTGTACTATTCATCATCATCTTCTTAGCGTTTTTCCCGGCATTTGCCACGGCTCGGTGAGCCTGGGGTCCGCTTTGACAACCTAATCCCAAGATTTGGCGTAAGCACTAGTTTTTACAGAAGCGACTGCCATCTGACCTTCCGACCCAGAAGGGTAACTAAGCCTTATTGGGATTAATCCGGTTTCCTCACGATGTTTTCCTTCACCGAAAAGCTCATGGTAAATTTCAAATGTAATTTCGCACATAAATTCCGAAAAACTCAGAGGTGCGAGCCCGGGATTCGAACCAGAGACCCTCTGCTTGAGAGGCCACAGGTCAAACCACTAGGCTACCACGACTTTTTTAAGCTTCTACTAAAACATACCTAATTAAATTACTACTTGGGAATGAATTTATAACCATTTTTATATGTATAAACAACCAGAACAAAACGAAAAAGAACAAGATATTCGTATTTATCGTCGTCATATATCAGGTCTCTCCACTGGGCTACAAGATCACGATCAAATCAAACAAGGTTCATTCAACTATTAAGAGTTAAGACTATAAATTATAGTCACGTGATCTTCGTGCAGTTACGTACAATTCCTGATTTTGTAAGTACATTCCCAGAGTATAAAAGTTAAACGGTTTAAAAAAAAAATCTTGGGCCTAGGTTAAGTTTGTTACATAGTTTTTTTTATGGGACAAAATATTACACTAATTGACCCAGTCCCAAACTAAGCAAAGCTTGTACTATGGGTACCAGGCAACGGATAAACATACTTATATAATGTAGATAGATAAATACATGCAACATCCTAGACTCGGGCACAAACTTTCGTATTCATCATACAAATGTATGTTCCTACCGGGATTCGAACCCGGGACTTCTAGCTTCATAGTCAGGGTCACTAACCACTACGCTATACGGTCGTCGGATGCTTAACGGATAAACTGGCTTGTAAACAAAATACCTGCGAAGAGAATCCCATCAATAAAAAATGCAAACAGTCGAATACTTTGCTCAAAGGTTAAGGTACCGACGAGATCATAAATCTGCTACTTAAAACCTTGCCTGTTTGACTCCTTAATTATGAATCATTAACATAACTCATTAGTGATAGTGATGTTAAAAAACGACAAGACGAGACAGATATGTACATATATTATATTGTTGACCCTGACTGTAGTTACAGAAAGAAAACGGAGAGCCAAGAGAAACATTTACAGCAAGATAATACATACCTAATGTAATCGTAAATATTTTTTCCAGAAATATGGTCCCCCATAACTCCACCTGAAGGTTGGGTGCTGATATCAACTGTGCCACCGAAGCCTGACACAACTATTACAACCACAACAACAACAACTACTACTACTACTACTACAACACAAGCCCCCACCACAACAACAGAACCCCCAACAACAGAGCAAATATTCACAACAGAAAAACTAGAAACAACAACTACACAACCAACAACCACTTCAACGACAACACAAGCAACAACATCGTCCTCAACAACAGAAGCAGTAGCGACAGAAGCGCCCGTGTTAGAGTTTACCGTGAACGTTACTCTGTCGCCGACTGTGCCTACCGTCACAACAGCATCACCAACGACAGTAACCGAAAGTATCAACACGACAGAAACGGCGACCGAAACTGCAGCTGATACAGGTATGTTCTTCTTTGTCAATCGAAGGTTTCGACAGATGTGTGAGTCACAAATCTACCAATAGAAGAGCCTTGCTGAGCGAGGCCAGCAAAATAAAGTAACCATATTGGTGGGTGTCTTCCTCGCACGCAGCAGCGTAAACAGGGTGGCAGAATGGGCATAATGCCACGGGCCTCTACTAACTCTAGGGATTCCCAAACCGAATGGCCCTAGAGCTTAGAAGGGGTGTACTTCATTATAGTGTGAAGGGTAGCTCACTGACTACGTTCAGGACTAAAGGGGGGAAGAGTGTCATGGTTGTTATTTCATTTTGTCAATTTTTTTGCAGATTTATGGATATAAAAGATTTATGGCCCGAATCTAAAGGCTTTATTCTGCTAAAAATTGAAATAAATGAAATGACGACTATGGCATTCTTATCTGATGATATGGCCACAGCTCCCAGACGTTACAGTTACAACATCAAATCTAACCCTCGATCAGAGTAAAGCGAGTCTTTCAGCGGCTTTTGCCTTTCCCGTGCAACCTTTTTTTAGCACCCCTTCATATCTAGCGCCTAGAACGCCCGCACTTGTTCGTACCCTAAGGTCAGGCTTATTAGGTCCATGCTTAACCTGGCTCTTAATAATGTTTTGTTTTTATTTACAACAGCGCCGCCAACAACAGTTGCCATCAACTCGTCAACAACAGTCGCGCCAATCGCCGCCACCACTGAGGCCATCAACATGACGGACTACAAGGATGGTGAGTTGGCGTTTTGAACAACCCTATTTTGGAAAATCAATCGGAAAAAAATAGACGCTCAAGCTCAAAAGTAATTGTACACAAATCGCAGTAAACAATATTGGAACAGTAAAATCATTATCAATTACCTACGTACAATCATTTGATTTAATATTTTTTATAAAACAAAATGTCAGAGTTTTTCTAAAAGCTAACCTAGATAGTTTAATTACATAAACGTACATTTGTAAAATGTAATCTGTAACATGCTTCATTAATTCAGTTTAGTTTCAAATTACTGAACGTGACAAAATATTCAACTACTTAGGGTCTTCACTAGACTATACAACATGAGAACTCGCAAATGGTTTCTAAATACTAAACCACACTTATTCTTAACAATGGTTAATGCAATATAACAATTAACTCGCAATAAACTAACAAATTATGACGGTTTCCTGTACGACTTCCTCATTCGACGCGTCCACGCCAACCGCACGGTTGCGGCCATTTCAGCCTACTATTCCCATTAGAACAATTATGGATATAATATAATTTAATGTACTGGGGACAACCCTCCTTTCATCACGGAATGAGACGGTTCAAGATGTGGTTCCCACGCGGGCCGAGTGTAGATTGAATTCTATACCAATTGTTACCCTGATCTGTCACTCCTAGGTGCTATGGAGCCCGTGGATAGACTACAAGATCACCGCAGAGCACTAAGAGTTTCTTTTGCCTTACTGTTTTGACGATATTTACTGTGCACAGTAAAATTGTCGTAACGATTTTTTTTAGGAATAGCAAAATATGACAAGACTTTTTATGTATTTATTTAAATAAAAATAGTAATCAACCAATGAATTAAATACTATTTCTAAACGGATTACAATTAAATTGACTCAACACTAAAGATCGTTATAACTAATATAAAATTGAGGACAAATAAAAATTTCCACGAAAATTTTCCTCCACCAATTTCGAAATAGCGTTCAAAGGCTCCCTAGTTTCAAAGTCATAACTAACCAGGGTTACTACGAAATTCGATTTTCGAAGTTCGTATCATACCATTTCTCTCACTCCCAAGTTTATGGCTAACTAGATGTTGCCAGCGACTTCGTCTGCAAAGAATTCGTTTATCGCTATCCCGCGGGAACAACGCAATTTTCGGGGATAAAAAGTAGCCTATGTGCTATTCCAGACTTTTCTCTATCTATGTGCCGAATTTCATCCAGATCCGTTGGGTCGTTCTGGCGTGATTGAGTAACAAACAAACATCCATCCATCCATCCATCCATCCATACTTTCGCATTTATAATATTAGTTAGATAGTGTAACTTCGAAAATCGAATTTTGGAGTAAAGGCCAGGTAAACATAGGTGCTAAATAAAGCTCAGAGCTTTAATTCCTTATCTAAATAACTTTTTATCACTTAAAGTCAACAGTTGGAAGTTCAACAACATTTTTAAAAAGTTATTAGCCTCTTGCTGGATGTACACGCGTTTCGGTCATTGCGTCTCCGTCGAGAAAAAAAATGCAACCTTATTGGTCTAGCTTTAGCGAATGGCTAGAGGCAAACAATGACATGTCTTTTTATCGAAAAACACTTTAAAAAAATCTGTAACTGGATAATATAAAACCGTAATAAAACAAATCACGATATTCTAGGGATTTTAAATGGTAACTTGTTGTTATTTATTTTTAAAATAGTTTTTCAATTAAAAGACATGTGAGGATTGTTTACCTCATTTCTTTTGCTAAAAAACTGAAAGAAAATAAGTCCTAAACATTATTACGTGATTTATGTTTGTTTTTTTTTCGAAAAAGGACTCTACTTATAGACTTTAAAGAGATTTGACAACGATAAAAAAATTACCAGTTTCTACCTGGGCTAGGATTTAAAACTGCGTACAGTAATAACAATAAAACGATTTACGTAAATCGCCAATAAGAATACATATTTGTTAATTAAAAAAAACTACACTTCAACTTTTAAACTTCCTATTAACAGTTCGCTTCCTCGAAGCAAAACATCTCCTTTTTTAAAAATTGACAATTTTCCTTTTTTAAATCCATTAATAAATCGAACGCATTTATAACATGACAGTAGGTACATACTACACTAACGTCATACTTAAGTCCATTCCTGTGTTTAAAAAAAAAACAATGTGACAACGTGATCAACATTCGAAGTTACGCTTAATCCTTTGAAAACCAAAAGCTTGAAATTAGAACATTATTCATTTCAAATAAGGTAGATTATTGAAGCAACAACCACATTACAGGATAAATAAAATGCTCGACATTCCCGCCAAAAAGGTCAAAGAACTTATCAAGTACCCCTAGAACACGACGCGAAAACATCACGAGTGGCGCTACTGTCCTACATTTCCCTTCGAATTAGTATGAAAACGCTCTAGTTCCAAATTTGTCCGCTAGTAAATTTAGGTTGGTTATGCGGATAAATAATGAAAAAAATGAAGTCGCGCTGTTTGTAACAAAGAGACGTGAGCGGGCGGCGCAAGCGCACGCAATGCCAAGCGCAAGGACGTTAACTTGACCGTGTTCAATTACACTAGATTTAAAAAAAAAACTTTTTGTCCGCGAAAAAGTCGATAAGTGACACCTTTTTTCGTCTAGCGGATTGGGTAACAAACTCGTTGTTTTATGCGACGAATTTAAAAAGGGACGTTTTTTTGTCCGCCAGTCTATAGTGCTTGAATCAAGTATCAAAGATGAGAAAATTTACGAAAAGTGCTTTTGTGTGTGAAACTTATAAGTGCGTTACGTGTACTTAGAAAAGACTTCATAATATTGCTTAAAAAAGTTATAACGTGCGGATATTTCACATTACCTAATTCCTGCCTCCTAGCGCCATCACTAACTAAAAGAAAGTCCGTTGAAAGTTCATTCATAACGAACAAAACGCTACGCGTAAAATCTCCATTGTAAAATCACACCACAATTCCGAATTACAATTTTAAAAATATGACTCTGATCTCTATCCCCTTCGTGTTATCAGTTCAATACAATTAATAACCTCGATTAAAATACGTTACTAACGTCTCCACTCCACACCATAACAAAACACTACCCCTCTTCCATCTCAACAAAAACCATCCACCTTTCACATCCATTCCACCTATCAAATATCTCTCTCCCTCTTCCCCTCTCTCTCTCTCTCTCCTTCTATCTCTCTCTCTTCTTCGCCTCGCTCTTGTCGATGGGAGTTGTCGCCAGCCACACCTGTCCTTTGACAACTGCTTCATTTCCTGGTAGGACAAGACCCAAACCTTCTAATTAGCTGAATAATTTCTTGGTCTTCCTCTGCCTCTCCTACCAAGTGTCCGAGTATCGACTGTTTGAAATGATTCTTAACTCAACCCTCCTCGTGCTGGCAGTCTGTGGCCGGCGCCTCTGGCCCCAGGCGCGGATAGTGGGCGGCACCAAGTCGGGCTTCGGCCAATGGCCCTGGCAGATCTCCCTGCGGCAATACAGGACTTCGACCTACCTCCACAAGTGCGGGGCTGCACTGCTCAACGAGAACTGGGCCATCACAGCTGCGCATTGCGTTGAACAGTGAGTATTAAAAGACACTTTTGTAATGTGTTTATTTGAGCAGGGGCCTTACCATGACGTCTTAAGTGCGATTCAGTTAGGTTCACTCGCTGTCAGATTCATACTAAAAGTGACAGCTAAAACTTGAACAGAGTCGGAATTAGGACGTCATGGTAAGGCCCCAGGCCCCTAATTCTTCAACGCGTCAATTGTCGGTGACAGGTGACGATTCTGTTAACATTACAAACTCGACGAGAATCTTCGGTACGCCGGTTGGCTTCATATTGTATTACGCATTACATTTCGAGTTAGCAATGGTCGCCGGCAATTCTCAGGTGGTGAAATAGGGGCCTGGGGTGCTAATCCGAAATTCAATTTTCGAAGTCCGTATTATGCCATTCCCCTCACTCTCAAATTAATGCCTATTAGTGTGAGCGGAATGGTGTTACACGGATTTCGGAAGTCGAATATCGGAGTATAAGGCCTGGTGGTTAGGTTAGTTTTGCTGTAAGTAATTATTTTTCAGGATTTTTGTATCGTAGTTGACAAATGTCCAATTGTTAGATCGACGTTCAAAGTGAACCGCATCAAGGCCGGGACTAAAATTTGAATCAAAAATTGAAATGAGAAACTGTAGGGGTGTTCAGTCAAACTGTAGGGGTGTTCAGTCAAACTGTAGGGGTGTTCAGTCAAAACTGTAGGGGTGATCAGTCAAACTGTAGGGGTGTTCAGTCAAACTGTAGGGGTGTTCATTCAAAACTGTAGGGGTGATCAGTCAAACTGTAGGGGTGTTCAGTCAAACTGTAGGGGTGTTCATTCAAAACTGTAGGGGTGTTCAGTCAAACTGTAGGGGTGTTCAGTCAAAACTGTAGGGGTGATCAGTCAAACTCGGCTGCTCTAAGCTAATTTCAAGTATCTCAATATTTTACCTTTTTACTTTTTTTGTATATTTAGAAACAGCTCAATTAATGACATCGAACCTCATCATTCTTTTTCTAATAAACCTCATATTTTTCAAGTTATTAATAATTATACGTTTCAAGTATCTCTTTTTCGCCGTCTCAATCTACGCTAAAATCAAGTATGTACCCCATTTCTACCCTAAAAACAAGTATGTAAAAACTAGATACTTGAAATTCAAATAGTTTTGGTAGATACTTGGTTTCATTGTAGATATAACGTTTGTAAGCGATGTAAACTTAAATATAAAAACAAGTATATCGTGTTAATTTAAGTAAGTAGGTACCAATATTGAGGATATTTGTATACTACCTTTTTAACCCATTAATTAAAATTGTTTAAAAAATATTATAGTTAATGTGTATCGGCGCGATCAAGTGCAGTGACATAGAAATATTAATTACTTCTTATAATTTATATTTAGTGACGATAAAGAGGCATAACGACAGAAGTAGTGGAAATTATTCCCAATCTAGGCATAGGGCCAAACGAATGTGTGTGAATATGTGTTTTGGTTTTTCCCGCGACTTCTTACGCGTAGACAATAATCAATGAGCCCCAAAGCTGACTTCACTTATTTCTATCCCGTAGGAATTTGGCCTTTTCCCGAAGAAAACGTAGTCTATTACAATCAGGGATACTGTAGCTTTCTATTGGTAAAATATTTTTTAAAAGCAACCCTGTCCCCGATTGAAACAGGCTTCTTTTATCCCGGGAAAGTAGGTACAAAGTTCCCGCGGAATAGAAATAACTCAAATCAAATATCATTGACAATGGCTATCTACTTTTTCCTCGAGAAAATGCATAATTCCTGGGGTATAGAAAAATAAGTGAATCCTACAGTTAGACCGATTAAAAAAATCTTTCACTGATAGAAAGCCTTTATTTCCTGTGGCACTACTGAGCGGCACACTGTCCAAAGAGTCTAGTTATTACAGTTACTGAGAAATATATAAATCTTATTATTCCCTATCCCGTGGAAATTTCAAAAAATCCCTTCTTAGTGCTCTTCTGGGATACTCAAGATATACGTCTGCCAAATTTCAAGTTGCTAGGTCCAGTGGTTTAGGCTGTGCGTTGTCTGTCAGTCACTCTGAATCGAACATATAAATCCCAGTTTTTCCTTATCCCATGGGAATATAGAAAAATCCTGAAATTAGTTTTTTAGTGTTACAGTCATCTACATGTGTGCCGAATTTGAAGAGTCTGGTTATTACAGTTACCGAGAAATATAGTATAAGCCTCATTTATTCCCTATCCCAAGGGAATTTCAAAAAATCCCTTCTTATTGCGCCTTTGGGATACTCAAGATATTAAATACTTCTGTTCGTAGGTAGAGTGGTTTATTCCCTATCCCGTAGGAATAAAAAAAAAATCCTTCTTAGTGCTCCTCTGGGATACTCAAGATATATGTCTGCCAAATTTCAAGTTCCTAGGTCCAGTGGTTTAAGCAATGCGTTGTCTGTCAGTCAGTCAGTCAGTCAGTCACGGTACTGTTTTATAGGTATAGACTGGGTATAGACTATCTGTTGCCCGCAACTATGTCAGTAAAGGTTTCGTTTGTTGTGATACCACAGGAGCTATTTAATTTTCAGGGATAAAAAGTTTCCGGATTACGATGATAATTTGTATTATTTGAAGAGAAAAGACAAGACATAGTTTGACCTTATTTACGATGAAAGCTTCTGTTTACTCCTAAAAATGGCACATTTCCCGTGGGATTTACAAAATACAAGCTGTGGGCGTTTTTGTTTGTTTTATAAGTTTAATTTCAACCACCTAAACGTAGGTGAAAATTGAGTTTTACACTACCTTAAAATGAGCGTTCTGTAATAAAACAGAAATAAAATTAATTATAACCTTATAATATAAAGTTCTGTCATTCTAACATTGCAATGCAAAAAACCTATAAACTGAAAGCAAAGATACTTTGTTCTTACGTTGAAAATTCCTTCAATTTTTGATGTGCGTTCTAAGCAGAAAACAACTTTCGCCCTTTCTAAATAAACAAGCCAAACAAATAAAAAAAAAACTGCACATGAAACTAACTACTATAATATTTAATGCCATGGTATTGTTTTTTAATTATTTTTGGATGTACTAAGCAGCGAAAATTATAATTTACGTTTTTTCGCTCTCCTGTAAAATTGATCAAAACTGAGATACTTGAAAATAGTTTAGAGCAGCCGAACTGTAGGGGTGTTCAGTCAAACTGTAGGGGTGTTCATTCAAAACTGTAGGGGTGTTCAGTCAAACTGTAGGGGTGTTCAGTCAAAACTGTAGGGGTGATCAGTCAAACTGTAGGGGTGTTCAGTCAAACTGTAGGGGTGTTGATTCAAAACTGTAGGGGTGTTCAGTCAAACTGTTGGGGTGTTCAGTCAAACTGTAGGGGTGTTCAGTCAAACTGTAGGGGTGTGAAACTTTGTACTTATATTTTTTGGCGACTGTACTTTTTATTGAATCAGGCGTTACTTTGCGGAGGTCCATTTCAATGAACACAAAATATTTACCTTGCTACTCCGCTACTTACGTGCAAGCACGTGTAAGTAGCGGAGTAGCAAGGTAAATATTTTGTGTTCATTGTACTTTTTGGTTGGCTATAACTGCGCTGTCATTTATCCTGTGTAATAATACTGAATTTGAAATCAATGTCACCACTAGAAGTGGGTCAAAGGTTCGCAAGATTTGACGAACTTGGCTTCGTCTTATAATCAGTTTCTGGTACGTCATCAGAGATGGTGATGCATTCGATATATTTCTTTTATTAACAATAAAAGAACATATTTTTTATTACTTACTTAATCTGCAACTCGAGGTGGTTCAAAAATCTTAAAAATCTGTGTTTAGACGTCCTTGAGTTACCTATATATAAATGGTGCAAATAATCCTACTCAGTTTTACATACATACATAAATCAAGTCTTTATTCCTTACGGGGTAGACAGAGCCTAAGGTAACAAAACCTAAAGGCCACGTTTAGCATAATTAGACTGTTTTATATTACTATTAAAAAGATTTTGTGCGAAACAACGATGTCTCTACAAATCTAAAAACGTTTATGTAAAGACGCGATTTATGTTGTTCACGTAAATATTATATGAAACAACTTTATTACTAAGTAGACTTGCCGCTATCGGGTGTTTAGTACATCTAAATATATAAAAGAAGAAACTGACTGACTGACTGACTGACTGACTGACTGACTGACTGACTGACATATCAGCGCACAGCCCAAACCGCTGGTTCTAGAGATTCCAAATTTGGCACGTAGGTTCCTTATAAGGTCTAGGGGTGCACTAAGAAAGGATTTTTCAAAATTCGACCCCTAAAGGGGTTAAATGGGGGTCCAAAGTTTGTATGGGGAAACAAGATTAGTTAGACTATTTTATTCGAAACTTCACATGAGTATTCCTAACGATAAATGAGTAAACACCTGTTTCAGGTTTTTTGAAAATTCAACCCCTAAAAGGGGATAGGGGGTGACGAAGTCTGAAAATCAACGTGGGTATTATTATTATTATATTATAGTGGGTAGTATTGTTTGTACGGTTTATTGGGTCGCTGATTACGAAAACAATAACACACACACACACACACACACACACACACATTTCCGGGAACGGGAAAAAACGGGATTTATTATATTCGATTCCGAGTGACCCTATCTAAGTAACTATACTTAATAAATATACTGTTCAAATTTCGTACACAAGGAGATGATTACAAAACTAAGAAAATAATTTCAGGATTTTTGGAAATTCTCACGGGATAAGGAAAAAACGGGATTTATATTATACCTATTCAGTTCAACGAAATCCTGAACTATAATTACTAGACTTCAAATTTGAGAGAGAGAGAGAGAGAGAGAGAGAAACATTTATTTACACACATTCGATACACTGAGATATATTTGGCATAGAAGTAGGTGATTATAATAGTAAAAAACAGTTTTAAGGATTTTCGAAAATTCCAACGGGATAAGGAAAAAACGGGATTTATATTCAGTTCTACGGGATCGATTTTTCGTTTTAATTATCGTAGAAAACTGAAATTTGGCCTTCAGGTTCCTTGGGGAGTATAGGGGAGCACTATACAAAAGGATTTCCCAAAATTTCGATGGAAATGAACGGGGAAAAAACGGGATTTTTTGTTATACTGCTGGTCGTAGAAAGTTGAAATTTGGCATGTAGGTTGTTTGGAGAGTGTAGAGGAGCATTAAGAGAGAAATTTCCAAAATTCCCACGGGAACGGGAAAAAACGGGATTTTTTGTTTTACAGGTCGTAGAAAGCTGAAATTTGGCATGTAGGTTGCTTGATGAGTGTAGGGAAGCACTAAGAGACAATTTTCTGAAATTCCCACGGGAACGGGAAAAACGGGACTTTTCGTTTTACTGGTTGTAGAAAGCTGAAATTCGACATGTAGGTTGCTTGGGGAGTGTAGAGAAGCATTAAGAGAGGACTTTCCAAAATTCCCACGGGAACGGGAAAAAACGGGATTTTTCGTTTTACTGGTCGTAGAAAGCTGAAACTTGGCATGTAGGTTGCTTAAAGAGTGTAGAGGAGCATTAAGAGAGGAATTTTCAAAATTCCCACGATAACGGGTCAAAACGGGATTTTTTGATTTACAGGTCGTAGAAAGCTGAAATTTGGCATGTAGGTTGCTTGATGAGTGTAGGGAAGCACTAAGAGACAATTTCTTGAAATTTCCACGGGAACGGGAAAACGGGACTTTTCGTTTTACTGGTTGTAGAACACTGAAATTCGGCATTTAGGTTGTTTGGAGAGTGTAAAGAAGCATTAAGAGAGGAATTTCCAAAATTTCCACGGGAACGGGAAAAAACGGGATTTTTCGTTTTACTGGTCGTAGAAAGCTGAAATTTGGCAAGTGGGTTCTTTGGAGAGTGTAGAGAGCATTAAGAGAACATTTCCCGAAATTCTTACGGGAACGGGAAAAAAACGGGATTGAAATACTCCTGGTGCACGCGAGCGAAGCCGCGGGCAAAAGCTATTTGTCAATAAATGAAGTATACGCGGACGAAGTCGCGGGAAAAAGCTAGTAAATAATAAGACATCAATTAACTTCTCTACACGTAGATATAATAACTATGTTTAAGATGGGATCGTTTCTTTTTATGCATTTTTTACCGCGGAGATGGGTGTATGATTTTTTCCTCCTTCTGCCACGGTCATTTTGCAAATTTGTGTTTTAAAAAACCTGTGATGTTATTTTTTTGTGTTTATGTGCATAATGTAATGGGAAAATCCTTAGGGTAATTATATGCGATCACGAATGAATTTAATCTTTATTATCCTACCTCGTTTGTTATGGTTATAAAGGGAACAATATTCTTGAGTAGGCTAATTGTCTAACTCGCTCGCAATCGCCATCGTGTTCATTTTGACAGTTCTTTTATGAATGTGACAGCTAGCTGATTTCGATGCCAATTGTCAGCCCACACATGAACTGTCAAAATAAACACGATGCGATTGCGAGCGAGTAAGACAATAGGCCTACAGAAAATTACTATTTTTGAACTACGTTTTTTTGGTGCACCAAACGTATTTGACATGACGCAAAATGCGTTCAAGGCGTCATGAGCAAAACTTACACAAGTGTGAGTTTTCTCATGACGCTTTCCGCTGTCTGTCTGTCCCTATGTATGCTTACATCTTTAAAACTACGCAACGTGATTCAAGAGGAAGGTTTATTTGTATAATTCTACGCAAACGAAGTCTTACTACTTAGTTTACTATAACCCATAAGTTAAAATTGAAGTGTGTTAAGCTTTACATTACCTATAGTGTATTTTTCCGGCCCGCGGAATTCTGACATTTCTTGGTGTTACCAGTCATATAAACGTTTCTTAAATCCGTGGTAAGAAAAGGAAAAAAAATAAAAATGTAGAACATTATGTTGAAGTTGAAATACTTAAACTAAAAATCATTTTTACATATTAGTACTTAACAGATATTTGGTTTAATTTTAAATTGCATAATTTAGACATAATTAATAATCTTTTCTTTTTTTTGGGAGAATATAAATTGTTTGGGGTATCACTTTGAGTATTGTCATATATTACAAACCTTCGGTCTACGATTATAATAATATTGATTTATTTCGTAATATTTAATAAAAAGAATGAACAGAACGTAAAACTTCAGCAGTCAGCTGTCATTCTTCCGGCAAAATATAGGAAAATATTTTAATTGCTCCTCCCCCAATATCAAAATTACATTAAACCGAACAATCTCCTCACGTGTGTAATGTTATGTCACTACGTCGACATGGCAAAATATGCCTTGCTAAAATAAAGACGTGATTTATGTATGTACGTATGTATGTGATAATAAGGATGACTTTTAAAGTTTTCAACTTAGATCTTCTGTACTCTAATTGGCCAATTGTCGTTAAAATAAAAGCTGCCATTAATTTTTAAATCCATTATTTGAGTACCTAATGTTAGAACGTCACCGTATTTTATTATTTTTATTTGTTAGTTAAAATAACGAAAGCTTAGTGTGACAATTTATTTGTTCAGCAGAAAAAAATGTTGGTGTCCCCTGAAACGTCTAATTCTGACAGCTGTCAGAATTCCACGGGCCAAAAAAACACACTATAAGTAGTCCGAGCCTAAGTAATATAAAGTAGGGAATGTAATCACCTCTTATAATTTTGATGACTGTTTTTTTGTTGTTTCTTTTCTATAACATTGTGTGTATGCTTTTATTGTTTTGTGTCTTGCAAAATGAATAAATGTCTTCTTTCATTCTTTAAATTATAAAGGGCTAAAGTTTGTGAGTTTGTGAGAGTGTAATCTCTGGCTCAACTGAATCGATTCTGAAAATTCTTGTACCAATATAAAACCACATTATTTGTGAGTGTTAAGCTATTAATTCTGCGTGGACGAAGTTAAGTATAAAGCTAAAATTTACAATTTACAAGCGGAAGTCTATATATATCTACACATAGGGTCAGAAAGAGACTTCCGCTTGTAAATTGTTACTTGTAGCTTTATGAAATAGGACCCAGCTAGTGCTCGACAATGACATACAGGGCCGGATTAAAGGGAGGGCAACCGGGGCTACAGCCCCGGGGCCTCCACAAAAGAGGGGCCCCCACAATAGACTTCGAAAAAAAAATCAGACTAAGTAGTAGTAAACAACTTGGACAGGAAAATAATTTGGGGCCAGGGGCCTCCACTCTTTTGTTGCCCATCCACTCTTTTGTTGCCCAGAGGCCTCCAGACCTCTAAATTCGGCATTGATGACATAGCCCCTTGTGTTTCCAGCGTGCCGCCGTCAGAGCTGCTGGTGCGACTGGGAGAGCATGACCTGGCGAACGAGAACGAACCGTACGGGTTCGCCGAGCGGCGGGTGCAGATCGTGGCTAGCCACCCGCACTTCGATCCCGCCACCTTCGAGTACGACCTCGCGTTACTCAGGTATGTAAAGAGTATCAATTTTTCCATGTTCTTCTCTTGAGGCTACCATCAAGTCCCATATCAGTAGATTATTGTCTAACTCGCTCGCAATCGCTGACCATTTTGACAGTTCATGTATGGGCTGACAATTAGCATCGGAATCAGCTATCTGTCAAATTCATACAATAAGAACTGTCAAAATGAACACGATGGCGATTGCGAGTCTTGGGTGTGTTTAATATGTATATAAGTATGTTTATCCGTTGTCTAGTACCCATAGTACATGCTTTGCCTAGTTTGGGACTAGGTCAATTGGTGTCAATTGTCCCACGATATTATTATTACGATATTATTATTATTAGTTAGACAATAAGCCTACAGTTCTGTACACTACTACATACAACATAACAACAGGGCCCTATTGTATAAAGCTACAATTTACAAGCGGAAGTCTTTTTCTGGCCCTATGTGTTAGATAGTCATCCGCTTGTAAATTGTATCTTGTAGCTTTATAAAATAGGGCCCAGGGGCCTTACCATAACGTCCTAATTCTGACTCAGTTCAAGTTTTAGCTGTCACTTTTAGTATGAATCTGACAGCGAGCGAACCTAAACTGAATCGCATTAAGACGTCATGGTAAGGCCTCAGGTGATTTACTCAAGTTTTTCACCTATACCATTTTGGAGTAGAATTTTTGTCCACGTTCTTGTTTCTTGACCTTTTGTTTTTCTTTTCAATGTGCCTATAGCGCATGGCGCCAAAAGTTTTTTGACCTCAAGACGGCCGGTACCTTTATAAACAACATTTAAATACCTAAAACTTTTTATGGCTTGTAAATTGTATATGAATTTGACACCTTTTTTATTGAATTCGATTGAGCTCAGCCAATAAAACGATGAGGAATTGATCAACAAACATTCTTAAACAAAGTGTATCTAATGTATTGTAGGTATTTGTTTGTGGTTGGATTTTCTTTTACTTTTTAGCGTTCCGTACTAAACTTCTAAAAAGAGGCACTCGGTGTGCGTTACACCAAGTTACTTAAAGATAACTTTAACCATAACATACATAACATAGCAAATCGCTAGTCGCAATAATAATCCTAATAATATGAATGCGAAACTAACTCTGTCTGTCTATCTGTTACGCTTTCATGCCTAAACCGTACCGATTTGAATGAAATTTCGTACAGAGATAGCTTCAGGTCCGGGGAAGGTCATAGGATAGTTTTTATCCCGGAAAATTGCATAGTTCCCGCGGGATAGCGATAAGCGAATTCTGCGCAAACAGAGTCGCGGACAACAGCTTGTCATGGTATTAGACGACCGGATAGCCTAGCGGTTAGTGAACCTGACTATGAAGCTAGAGGTCCCGGGTTCGAATCCCGGTAGGGGCAGACGTTTGTATGATGAATACGAATGTTTGTGCCCGAGTCATGGATGTTGTATGTTTATCCGTTGCCTGGTACCCATAGTACAAGCCTTGTGCTTAGTTTGAGACTGGGTCATTTTTTTTTTTATGTGAATAGGAAGGCAAATGAGCAAGTGGGTCACCTGATGGTAAGCGATCACCACTGCCCATAGACACCCGCAACGCCGGAGGGATTGCAGATGCGTTGCCAACCTAGAGGACTTAGATGAAATGCCTCTTGTGCCCGTAATTCCCCCGGCTGTCTTACTCTCCACACCGGAACACAGCAGCGCAAGCACTGCTGCTTAGCGGCAATTGGTGTAATTTGTCCCAAGATATTTATTATTATTATTATGTATAGTATACCATTTAATTTCCAGATTCTACGAGCCAGTGACCTTCCAGCCGAACATCCTGCCCGTGTGTGTCCCTGATGATGACGATGACTTCGTCGGCCGCACCGCGCACGTCACCGGCTGGGGGCGACTGTACGACGGTTAGTACCGCTTCTACCCCCCACGGAAATAGTAGGGGTGGTATAAGTTTGCAGAAGATTAACTAAACTGATTTATATGGGGAGTGTGAATGGGTGGGAGGGGAAGGCCTAGACCAGTAGTTCCCAAAGTAGTCCAGGTGGACCCCCAGGGGTCCACGGAAGACTCGACGGGGGTCTACGTTGGGCGTGACCAAAAATGGGGGTCCACAATCGCAAGCGGGGGTGCATGAAAATTGAATAAAATTTGTGAGAATTGATTGGTTCTTGTGCTGTGAGTCATTGTAGATTTCAAGAAAGTAAAGTAGGATGGAGTCACTCGCAGCACAAACATATAATTTAATTGAAAATTTGTTTAGTCGAGTTTATTTTCAAATAATTAACCCTAACAAGCAGTCAATTCTAACCAATTTTTTCGAAAACTGTTAATTTATCGTTGAAACTCAGCAACAACGCAAGTTTCCATAGATTATAGAGCTAATCTTATTTTTTTTTTCGAGATTTAGTTTAGAAATTAGTGGTAATGTAGCTGCAGGGGGTCCACCGGATCCAGCGAAATTTTGAAAGTGGTCTATGGAACAAAAGAGTTTGGGAACCTCTGGCCTAGACGGACGTTCCGTGATCAAATGTCCCTTTTTGTCCCGTAATTTTCTTTGGTTCGTTTGGTGGTTTTGGTATGACCAAAAAAATTATGACTAACGATTATTTTTTTGGTCCATAGCACATGAAACGGCGCATTTTTTAGAAATTTTGGAAAAGCCATCAGAATGTACCTAGTAGGTTAGGTTAAGTTAGTTTACTATCAATTCTGAAATAAATATTTACTGTTTCGGAAATAAAATGCTTTAGGGTGCGACCAAACCGCCGCGTATACGCAGTGACGTGTCGTATGCGTCACGTTTTCTCATCGTTTCTTCATACATTTTGTTGCGATTCCGTAACGTCACCGTTTTTTAAGCGGCGGTGTGGTCGCACCTTTATGACTAACGAAAATTATGACAAACCATATTCGGAACTTCCAATACAACAATACAAATACAAAAAACTTATTACTTACTTAATTATGGGACAAAATATAGACCCCCCTACCCTACTTATAGCTTTTGACTCATACCCAACTTATAATGTTTTCCAGACGGGCCGCTGCCGACGGTGTTGCAGGAGGTGGAGGTGCCCATCATCAACAACACGGCGTGCGAGGCGATGTACCTGGCGGCCGGCTACAACGAGCACATACCCAACATCTTCATCTGCGCGGGCTGGAAGAAGGGCGGCTCCGACTCCTGTGAAGGTACACTACAGTTTTTTACACTACACTGTGTTCGCTAATCTCCAAAAATACTGTAGTGTATTAATGTGTCCAAGGCAATAATTGATCGTGATGGACTTTTATTTTTTTATTATACGAGATATAGTATTTTATCCCTTTAATACGAAAATAAAAGTTCATCACGATTAATCTTTGCATTGGATACATTGATACACTTAAAACGAAGTGCACTACAGACGCATATTTGAAACTTTCATTCAATTTCTGTGAAATAATCGCAAAAAATCACCAAAAATGCGTCGTTGCCAGCTCAGTAGGGATGCACCCTGTTAAGGAGCCATACTGTATGCGTGGACTTGAATTACTATGTTATGTTAATTATTCGACACGTATGTAATGAGCAGTAGACATGACTCCAAAATTAATCAAATATGTAATCATTTAATTAATTTCTTACTCGACTTAAATTTTACTTCCTAGTCAATAAATACAAAAGTGTGTTAAATTTCTAGTTTCGCCATTAATTCGTTACTAAACTGGCGATATTCCGGACCCATCAGTAAAGAAAAAGCCATTTTTTAATTTTGCTGCCGCTTAGGTACGGTACGTGCGTAATTTAGATACGGCAATTACGACTGTAATTTGATAACTATCAATGTCTAAATACATATATTAAGAATAAGTATATCCACGGAGGTTTTATACCTATAGAACTAGAAAACTTTTTTGTCAGAAATAATAGTAATATCTAGCAGGATCGTGATTTCTTTAGTATATAAAAATATTTACGAGAATTTTATGCATGTGTAAATTTTTATCTGCCAGAGTTCAAATTTTATTTCGAGAAATTAATTAAATGATTAATTATTTGATTAATTTTTGAGTCATGTCCACATTATTGCGAGCGATGACGCAAATTTTTCCGATCTCTGGTAACGAGTGTTCGTGCGCAGGCGACAGCGGCGGGCCGATGGTGGTCCCGCGCGCGCGCGACGGGCGCTTCGTGCTCGGCGGCGTCATCTCGTGGGGCATCGGCTGCGCGGAGCCCAACCAGCCCGGCGTCTACACGCGCATCTCCGAGTTCCGCGACTGGATCAACCAGATACTGCAGTTCTAGCACCAATGTACCAGTCAGCATTGTTACAAACTGCCAACGTGTTGCCATTCATATGAAAGTTTTACAGAAAGACAGAATACGTTTATTCATTTTGCAAGACACAAATATTTTTTTTTTATGTGAATAGGAAGGCAAACGCGCAAGTGGGTCACCTGATGGTAAGCGATCACCACTGCCCATAGACACCCGCAACCCCGGAGGGATTGCAGATGCATTGCCAACCTAGAGGACTTAGATGAAATGCCTCTTGTGCCCGTCATTTCCCCGGCTGTCTTACTCTCCACACCGGAACGAAGCAGCGCAAGCACTGCTGCTTAGCGGCAGGATTAGCGAGTAAGATGGTGGTAGCGATCCGGACGGACCTTGCACAGGGCCCTACCACCCGCATAAGAGAATACACATAATTTTATACACATACAGGAAAATTAGATCATCAGCGTTGTTTGTGTCTACGCAAAACGGTCAGCATTACGCTGAGGTGTTAGACACCTGCAGCACTGATTTTTTAGCTAGAACCGTATGTGTGTACGGCAGTTAATTTTCCCTTGTTCTTCGTACGTAACCGAGTTACGTTTTTAGGACGTTCTAAGGTAAAATAATGACTATTTCTAAAGTGATAAACGTGTTCGTGACTTAGGGGTGGCCTCACCTAAACCTAAATTAATCCAAATTAATCATCCAACGTTGTTTTTAACCAGTGCTGGTAATGTAACATGGTTACATACGAGGAACAAGCTATAAATTTTCACTTTTATTAGCATTTTTAAAAATTTGCAATGGTAATGATAAAATTAAATTCAACTCTGATAAAACGACCTTATTATACTAGCCGCACCGATTAATATTTCATTGAAATGCTTTTATAGAAGAATTCTTATTGCCTTCATATTGACCACGCATTCAATTCGAATTGTCACTTGTCGCCGACAATTGTCGAATTGATGAAATAGAGCGATCGTCGGTCCTTGCGGGACACTGGACGCTAGCATCCTGGGGGTAATTCTAATTACCTCACAAAATAAAGGGTGTGACAGAAATGTTTAAGAAGTTGTGAGTTGGGATTGATGTTTATAATTAATAAATAGTAAGGAAATGAATCCTGGGGCCTTACCATGACGTCTTAATTCCGACTCAGTTCAAGTTTTAGCTGTCACTTTTAGTATGAATCTGACAGCGAGCGCACCTAAACTGAATCGCATTAAGACGTCATGGTAAGGCCCCTGATCCCGAGGTTTGGATTTGGCAACGAATTTAATATAGTCAAGGGCCAAAAAGGGTCGGATAAGCTAAAGAGTTGTAGCCGACCAGTTTTTGTTGCTTTTGAGTATAAATAGGTCGTAAGTAAAATAACTTCAGTGCATTTAAAATCTATAATTAGACTGCGACGCACAAGTCTGACATTAGTCTTGTTGTACTTATACAACTTATAGTAAGAGTAAATAGTATAGTTCCGCTACGTGCCGGTAGATGGCGCTGTACTTTAATTGTGTCGTGATAACGAATAATAAAATATTAAAATATTTTGTATAAGTACCCCCTTGCAAAAAAATCGGGCACCTATGGTTTTTCAGATTTTTAGGCATTAACGCTTAGAAAGTAAGCTTTTATGCACATAAAATACAAAAACCGTTTTATTTGCAAGAGGTGTACTTTCGTTTCGTATCCACTTTGTTTCATGTACCTAATTGATTATTTTAAACGAAGACGTAAGGTGTTTGTTTTCTGGCATGCAGGTATCCGAATTCAATTAATATAAGTACAAGTTACTATCATCAGAACAAAACAAATTTTTAACTACAATGGCAACATTGTCAAATCTTCAAAAGTTTTGTTTTGTTTTCTTATTAATTAAGTTGTGAAGCGCAGTCAACTGATGATTAGTTAATAGGTTATTATTATAAAAAAAATTATCCTTCCATTTTTAAAGTAAATTCTCTGGAATAGTTTTAAATAAAATGGTTTAGTTTTATAATATTTATTTTAGATTAATCTTGTAAATATTTTTAATGAATGCATTTATTATAAACATTTATATTAAGCCATAAATCAGTTTTGTAATTAATTTAATAGCCTGTAAGTAATTAAGAACTTGATTGAAAATATTTTTTAATAAATCAATTACAATAAAAATTGTTTTCGTACTGTCCTTTAATTTTAAAATTTATTACTTTATGGTATAATACACAAATTAACGTGATAGTAGGTACACAGCAAATAAAGGAGTTGAGACTATTTTTAACTCCTACTTAAAGGCGCCGCTACTAGGACAGAATAGGGAGTAATTGTGACAGGACTTATACATTAACTAACGTTTACAATTCTACATTATACTTGGCTGAATAGGCTCAATTCCCATCGCGTTTCCTTTGAAAAAAAAAGTAGATGTCAAGGCGAACTGTCAAAACAAAAAGTTTGTTTTTTAAACTTTCTGATGGGGGGTTGTGGTGCATAAAACTAAAAAGTAAGTGGTTAACTTTGTTAAGTTATGTGGCGTCTAGTATCGTATAAGATCGAGTAATTAGCCACGAAATGGAGGGATTCCTCTGCCCCCGAATATATAATCCAAGTATTTATGCTCTGGTTCCTGTGCAAAGTCGGTAGGTAGGGATCCGCGGATTTTCCCATAAAATACGTTGACTAAAATTTAAAAATACAACTACCCGAGACGAGTATTTCAATAGGTGTATAATGTAGGTGCCGGCAATCTTGAAGTTTGTATTACTGAATACGTTAAACAAGCGAATTTGACGTATTTTTGATAGTAAGGGTACGGTACATACACCCTACATAACGTAAATGTAAACTTACCCTCAAAAACTTTTCTTACATCTCCACAATGTCTGCACATAATTTAGGCCGGGCAAAATTTAGAATCTAGACAGGGTGGCTTGAAATACTTATTAGTATAATATACTAAATATTTATTGTTATAATGAAATACTTATTAGTGAAATACTTAGTTAGTTGACGTTTTTAGTAGCTCCGAGGTTCGCCTACACACAGGTAAGTGGTGAGAAAAGATTTTAATTCATCTATTCATATTTACTTTCTGATAAAATAGATATTAATCTACAGTAACAGAGTAGCTGCAAAGAAGTAACTTAAAAGCATAGGCCGGTGGAGAGTCCCGCATAACCATCCGGGCCTCCCCGGGTCCGGTGGTACTCGTAAAGCATAGGCCGGTGGAGAGTCCCGCATAACCATCCGGGCCTCCCCGGGTCCGGTGGTACTCGTAAAGCATAGGCCGGTGGAGAGTCCCGCATAACCATCCGGGCCTCCCCGGGTCCGGTGGTACTCGTAAAGCATAGGCCGGTGGAGAGTCCCGCATAATCATCCGGGCCTCCCCGGGTCCGGTGGTACTCGTAAAGCATAGGCCGGTGGAGAGTCCCGCATAATCATCCGGGCCTCCCCGGGTCCGGTGGTACTCGTAAAGCATAGGCCGGTGGAGAGTCCCGCATAACCATCCGGGCCTCCCCGGGTCCGGTGGTACTCGTAAAGAGTTTTCACTCCGTTAAAAAAAAAGGGTAGAATATTTTAAACTAGCTTCTGCCCGCGACTTCGTCCGCGTAGAATTAGCAATTAACGTGTTTATCGCTATCCCGCGGGAACTATGCAATGTTTCGGGATAAAAAGTAGCAAATGTTTCAATCTAAGGTACCAGCTATCTCCATTCCAAATTTTATCCAAATCCGTCCATCCGTTGAAGAGTGAAGAAGGAACAAACATACACACTCACTCACATCGTCACAAACTTTCGCATTTATAATACTAGCTGTTGCCAGCGACTTCGTCTGCAAAGAATTCGTTTATCGCTATCCCGCGGGAACTACGCAATTTTCCGGGATAAAAAGTAGCCTATGTGCTATTCCAGACTTTTCTCTATCTATGTGCCGAATTTCATCCAGATTCGTTGGGCCGTTCTGGCGTGATTGAGTAACAAACAAACAAACATCCATCCATCCATCCATCCATACTTTCGCATTTATAATATTAGTCGTAGTTAGATTAGTAGGATTACCATTATGCATGACATCAATTCTTTATTTTGGAGTCTGTACAGCCAGTTATTTGTGATGGTAGCTGTCTTAAATTTACCCACACCATTTAACTTAACTACCTATAGACCGACCGCTTATTTGAGTCCTGGGACGACAAAGAGAACCGAGAGCGGTGTGGGCGGCAGGCGCACTCCCCGCCCGCACCGCTCTCGGCCCCCTTTGTCGCCTACCCCGCACCCCTGTGCCGCTAGTCAATAAGTACCGTAGAGTTCCGTATCTTCGCCTGGGTTTTGACACTTTTTTGAAAATTCCCCTCAGATTTACACGTATTTTCGCTTGTTAAGATCAAAAAACTAATTAACCTATCTAGGGCAATAGATTACCGTAGCGTAAGGTCTAAATTTCGCTAAGGAATGGCTACATTTGGACTCCAAAGGTGGTAGGCGAAGTATAGGCAAAATGCCCTGTCTTCGCCTACATATGGCTGGGGCGTCAATTATAGACAAAATCTGAAATTGCCTGCAGCAATCTTATGCATTTTTATTAAAAGAAAACGATGGTAGGCGAAGACAGGTACCAATCTGAAGCTAGTTTCATACATTTTCTGCATTTTCGATAGGGTTGTCAAAAATCACGCTAACTTACTCGACTACAAAAAAAAGGGTAATGGTTTAGGACTAATAAAAAATACAAATAAATTAGAAAATTGAGTAGGTATCTATTTTTTCTTATACTAAATCACAATCAGATTAGATAAGTCACATTTAATGCTGTTTCGCTTTATTTTCTGGATTTTTTTGTATTTTTGTTTCATTTCAAAAATATTTTGATATTGATTCTAACGGGAAAACCGTAAAAATAATTATTAAATTACTGGAAACATATTTACACAAAGCATTCTCCAATATTGATTGAGATTTTAAATATATCACATACTTTGATTGACAACCCTAGGGGTAGGCGAAGTATAGCTACAAGAGGGCCGGAAAATGACCTCAGTTACATATTAATCGATTGCGACGTAAATATGTAGCTTAGTTAAAAAATACTAATACCATAAGAAAGAGCGTTAGTTGTAGATTATAATACAAGAGAAAACTTTCCTTTATCTCTTCCTTAGCGCTACTTATAGCAAAGTTCCGTAGAGGTAAACAAAAAACACGTGCTGCCACGTCAACGAAAAAACGGCACTGATCGTAAACGGCGTTAAGTTAGCCACAATTAATGCGAGAATATGGTCCAGCATAAAAAACACTTTCTATTTAGCAGTTTTGTGTGGAACCTGGCCTAAAAACTAGGCGGGAATTTCAACTTTTTCGAAAATAGTCGAAGATAGGTGTACCAGGCGAATAGACGGGGGTTTTACGGCATTTCTCACTGGACTACTAAATTGCACTGCACTAAATCAAATGAACTCTTATTTTCTTTTTTTCAGACTGTCATTTGCTTCCATCCAGCCTTTGCTGTCAACATGGAGCCACAACATAATGACTTTCAAGTAAGCGCTTGGCTCGCGCGAGGCTCCTATTCCCGGGCGTTTTGCCCTTCGGGCGTCTGAAGATAACTAACGAACCTAACCTATAGTGCCTTAAACGCAACGGGTGCTTCGATTAATTTACCGAAAATCGAATTTAACTAGAAAATGATATTGGGAAATTTTGCGAATGCGGTATAAAAATCGTAAGGGAAAATAACATACTTACAGAGAAAAAGTAATGTGCGAGAAATTTTTGGAATGGAATAATCGCTTCTAGTCAAATTCGACTTTCGGTAAATTAATCGAACCACCCGTTTCCCTCTATGTCCACTAGCGGCCGGCCCAGGCGCCGCTTATTCGACTGCTGCTTCGTACTGACGACGCAGACCCGCCATCACACACAAAGAGGCCTCGCGATGAGAAACCTGGCACTGGCAGTAGCGGTGCTACTACCCATGTAAGTCATAACATACTCTTCCTGTGGCAATTAATCTTGATTAACGGGTGAATTTTTGAACAGGACGTTTTTTGGTAATTTGCGTGGCACGTTTTTTTTTTCTTTTATTTCATATTTTGATAATAGATTATGGTAGAGATTGGAATGATGAACAAAATGCAAAAAGAGGCACTCTTCGGTCTTCAATAGTTTAGCTAAAATTCGCTGGCGAAAATATTCACGCCACACAAATTACATTTTTAATTTTAGTCTATCAATTTGATAAATAAAACTAAACTTTTTGATTTCCCGGTTGGTTTTTATTCATAAAAACAGAAAATGACACTTTCTAAACAAATCAGTCTTATGGTTGTTAATAAAAAAAATATTAAAAATCACACTGCGTTTCTACAGACTAATTCAATAGTCATTTTTCTCATAATTTGTTCATTATAATGTCGGGGGCTCCCTTGGGTCTTCTTCAGGCGGCTGTTCGGCCATATTTCAGGTAGGTTCACAAATGACACTCGTTTATTGTCAGCATACAAGACTTTAATTTGTTAAAGCAAACAATCTTAATTAAAAACGGAATGTAGTGAGGTTAGTTGCATTTCTCCGTATCACACCCCTGCCTATATACTGCCCTACATCAGGGGCACTTAATTATTACTAACCCACCC